>JAJMBM010000062.1:0-37627 GCA_030565325.1 Insectozyma coleopterorum
TTTTTTTTTTTTTTTTTTTTTTTTTTTTTCTTTGTTCGTCAGGTACCAAAATTCAATAACTTTTTACAACAAGCTGGTTTTTATTGTTATTAGCTATGACTGATATAGAGAATCACAAGTTACAACTACCTCATAGTCAACCGAATCCATCTTCTCAATCACTTTCACACTCTCCTTTCCCGTCTATAGAAAAATACAATCCTAATTTAAACAAAGCATTACCTCCAATTATCAAAAATAATCCAACAACAATTACAAATTCAAATGGTCGAAAAAGGTCAAACTCACAATCTCAAGTTGTAAATCTTCCGACAAAACCAGATAGGGACAATTCAAGTTCGAATTTACGCCCTAAACGAAGAAATCACGTTCAATTTTACGTAACTTTACAACCTTTGAATGATACATTTATAAAGAAACATTTATTGGTTGCTACATTTCCCGAGACTACTAAATTGGGAAGACCGACCGGTTCTAAACATAAACCAGACGTTACTAATGGGTATTTTGATTCAAGAGTACTTAGTCGAAATCATGCTCAAATTTATATCGAGCCAAATAGTGGTCATTTAATGTTACAGGATTTAGGTTCTTCAAATGGAACTTATCTAAATGATACTCGATTAGGAAATGATCCTGTCGAAGTTGAAATCGGCGATATTGTTTGTTTAGGGTTCAATGTACAAGCTGAATCAACACATAAACAAATTAGTCTCAAGATTGAAAACATAAGTATTGTAAATGATAATGAAAATTTTCCTAATAATAAAGATGGAAATAATGAAGAATTTAAACGGTTAACATTTATTGAAAATTTATACAAACAAATGAATGAAAAATCTGAAACTCTGGTTGATATTTCATTTGAACATGCGTTATTTGGTGATGTTAATCCAAATCTAGATGATAATCTATTAGGGCTATATCAATCTAATTTAGGCATTTATAACAATTCACATATTATAAATACAACAACATTGGAAAGTGTTTTGAATTTATTGATTTTTAATTTATCAAGAGTTAAACAACAATCTTCGAGTTTGAATAACTTGACCAATTTCTTTACAAATTATGCTCAACGTTTAGATGAATTGAATAAAGAATATTTGAACCAGGAGTATAATAAAGAATTCAAAATTATCCAAGATAAATTATCATCTGAGAAATCAATTAATGGAAAATGTAAACAAAGGATAAAACAAGTGGAGAAAGAAAATTTAAGTAAATTGAATTTATTAAATGATAAATTGAAATCTATAGAAGATGAAAAGTCAAATTTAACAAGTTGTATGAATGAATTGAAATTGAAATGTTTGAATATCGAAGAGAAAAATAAAATTAGTATAGAATTAATCAAGAATTTAGAGGATGAACGAGAGATATTGAAAAAAGAATTACAAAAGAGTAACGAATTGGCTGACGAAATTGCATTAACAGCTACAAGACAAGATTATCAACAAGAAAAAACAATAAAAGAAGAAGAAGAAGACATATCGAATGCTATAAATGGATTCATTATGGATTTATCAAGAACACCATCTGTTAGAGATAATATGAAAAATTTAGAGAATAATAATAATAATAATAATAATAATAATAATAATAATAGTACAAGTATAAACGATGCTATTGAATTAACACCACCACTGAGTGATGATGAAAGCGATTCTAATGATAACGAACCACCACTACCGCCACAACAAAACAAAGAAGCGGTAGACAAGGAATTGACATCGTCGTCAATCATACTTCCATCGAAGGAAGTTGAACCTTTTCCCAAGAAAATAGATAGTTTTAAAAAGGATACCGCCACCATGCAGAATACGAATAATACGAATATGACTAATGACAATACGCAATATTTGCTGACTATTTTAATTGCAATGTCTGCAATGATTGTCGGCTTTTATTTACAAAAAGTAGTTAACTAAATATATATAATTATGTTATTTTGTTATTTCTGCGCGCCAACAATAAAATTTAATCAACTTTGATGAACCAAGAGATTATTGATTTATTGAAACTGAGTAAAATTTCATATTTGCTTGATTTATTAGAATTAGACAAACAGTATTCTGAATTGGATGTTGATGATCAGAAGTATATTAATACTTTAGAATTATTCACTTTTGGTAATTATTCTCACTACTTTCAATATAAATCTCAATTCATAGAATTGGATCAAGAATTGTTAGACAAACTTATCAAGCTTACGATAATTTCAATCTGTAATAAGAATGAACATACAGAATTATTATTAGATTCAAAAGAATTTTCAAAATATCAATTAAATGAGATACATCTAGATAAATATGTTATTGAATTAAGTTTCCAAAATGTGATCAACGTCAAAATTGACCAAGTAAATAACATCTGGATAATCAATGACTCAACAAGCAGAGATGTTTATAATTCATCATTTTACAAATTGCACGTTCTCGATGAATTTCAAGATATATCTGAAAAATCAGTATCTTATGCACAATCTCTGTTAGAAAATTGGATGAACGACAAATTATTACCTTTAAAATTACAATTCAATGAATATAATAATGAAGAAATTAAGGATAAAGATGTTTCAAGGAAAAGGAAAACGCCCGATAATACTTGAAAAGGGAATAGAAGAAAGAAATTTGTACAACACTGGTTGTTGTTAATAATATCAATATATACTAATTAAATGTCATTCTATTTTCTTATGCTCTCCATAATTTGCCTATAATTTTAGTTATACCACCTTCTTTTTCTTCAATTTTATAAACCCCATATCCTGCAACACCAGTACCAAAAGTTAATAAATACATAGCGTAATTATGCCAAACTCCCCAAACTCTCTTTGGGATATAATCTATGATACAACTTTGGAAACCAGCAAAACAATGAAATAGTAATAAAGCACCTAATGTTGAATCGGCCAATGTTGAAATACCAGTAAATAATGGAGTTAAAGTTAATGGGATCATTCCAATGGCGACCAATCTTTCAGTAGTCCAATGGTATGATCCTTCCACTTTATGTGGTTTGGGTGGAACATAAGCATCATTGACAGTACCAACAATGTAACCTGGTGGTTGTGGAATGGTTTTAATTCCTCTTATCAACAAGCTTGTTGTTGGTCTTATGGTGGATTTTAAGCCAATACTACGTGATAATGATAACATGGAGTCTTGTGTATTAATTGGATAAATAATGAAATATAAATTGATTAGTGTTGAAAGGAATCAAGCTCGGGCTGTTTTCTGTCTTGATGTGCACTTTTTTATTTTTCTTTATATTATAACTATATTTTTTGTTCTGATTATTTTCATGTATGACGTGATTGGTGGAAATAAATGCTACCATCATAAGTTTTGCACCTATATCTTTATTGTAACAAGTATATTTCCTTTGAGTAATACCCTATCGATTTGCCATTTACAGTGGCTAATCAGTGGAAACGGTATTAACAATGAGAATCAATATTGTATTTAAATAAGAATTTCGTTTACTACGAGAAAATTAAATATCGGACCCGATTCATGGAGACACGATTTTTCACAATCTACATGCATGAGGTTTTGGACTTGGGGGGTTTGCCTTCCAGTCCCGAGGTGTCGACCCCGTTTCAGGGTACGTGCGACCTGGCGTAACAAGGAATACATCGTCTGATGCCAACAAAAAAGATGCTTAAATGCTAACAAAAAGATGCTTAAATACACATAACACTGTCCTTTCAATAGGTTCTTAGGTTCTTCGGTTCTTCCTACACGTAGACTTTTACCTAAATATTTTCCATTTAAAAAATGCTCGTTCTCTGAAACAGGTATTAGTAACGGTATAGTATTATATACACAAGATAAATATTCATTTTATAAAGTTTTCACAAATTTTTCTAAATCTTTTATTGCATCGTCATTATTCCCCGCTACAGGTATATCATCAAATTTAATACCTTTCTGTCTATTTTCTCTTTCCAATTGCTTATAAAATTCTTTTTGCTTTTCCAATTTAACCTCATGCCTATTCTTCCAGTCAAGATATGCGTGCAATTTGGCTATATAATAGGTATCAGATTTATGTATTGCATTTGCATTCCCCACTATTGTCATTTGAAAATATTCCTTATTGGTGTCTTTTTTTGCAAATGGTGTAGTCAAGGTTATTGGCGGTATAACCCAACAATATTCAGCATTGTATTTCTCTCTCACTAGTTTCAAATTAGACCCCTGTTTACCAATAAATTTGTCAATCACAGATTCATGAACATAATGAACTTGAGTATACAAATCTGTCGAGCCTCTGTTCTTTTTCGGAACACCGACATAAAGTAATTTATAGTTGTCTACCTGTGTATTACCATTTATAAATTGATCGATTTTTCTCTGTCTACTTATTATCGAATTTAGCATCATTATACTCTGGTGTGTTTTACTCGAACTGCCGCAAATTCTTAAACTTATAAAATCGTCAAAACTCTTGCCATATTCGATCTTGTCAACCTGGGTTATCTCTTGAACATATTGAAATTTACCTTGGAATTTATACTGATAATACGATTCGGGCAACGAATCTCTATTGATATATACTATTTGTTGTTGATGTTGACTGTTATACGGTTTTATAAAAGAATATTGCAAGCGTTTGCAATCAGTTAACAAACACGACTCTCGGGGTAGTTTCCTAGATATATTACTTGTGAATAATTTAATACTTCTTTTGAACACTAGCGACATAAAGATGATTGAAAAAAAAAAAAAAAAGAGAGAGATCTCGAATGCTACCAATTATAGAAAGCCGTTGAAGGGAACAGCAATATAATAATAATACAAGGATCTAGATGGAAAAGTTAATATTAAATTAAAAGGATATATAAAAATTAGTTATAACACCAATTACATTATAATTTTCATTACTTATTAAGATTTATACAATAACAGATTGATTCTAGAGAAAATAGTACGAAAAATATTTCTTACAAGTAAAATTTATATATTCCTTCTATTTACACTATTTCATCTTCGTCTTCCAATTCTTCCAATTCCTTGATTCTTGACTTTGGTCCATATCTTTCTCTCAATGGTTTTTCAATTATACCTAATGGACCGCGTTCATACATAATCTTACTCCATTTTGAAATCATCGCTTCATACCAGGTTTTCGTCAAGTCACCTTCATACACTGGTAATTCCTTAATCATTTGTTCACATTTCGTTGCTTCTTTTTGATTTTTCGTTTTTTCATACATTAATTTTAAATTATTTAAAACTGATATTAATATAGGTGATACTTTTGGTGAAGAATTATAATCATAATAAATCTCGTCAATTACTTCTTTCGACATTTCAATTGCTCTTTCTTTATAATTTTTAACAAATAATATCTCACTGATATGAGCTTTCAATGAACAAATTTGAAGTATTATATTTTCCCTATCACAATTAAATAATGGATAACTATTTTGCGTCTTTCCATTTTCCAAACTCGACTTGATTTCTTCCATTATTTTCAAGTTTGATAGATATATATTCAACGATTCATTAAATTTATTTTCTTTAGCTAAAGTAAAAGCTAAATCGTTCAAACAACTTAATAATTCATCGGATATCTTAGTAGATTGTAACATATTGTCTTTAATTTGGAAATGAAAAGTTTTAACCAACATTTGAATCGATCTATTTAACAAACGGATCTTTTCATCTCGATCATTTGATATTTTGCTTAATAACCTACTTCCATATGATAATTTTTCAGGATCAGCTAAATTATCAAATACAAAATCATCATTAATAATTTTTCTCAACATAGTGATTGAAGGGTTAATTTCACCTTTTGCTAATAGCGCCCTTGAATATCGTAATATGATATCTGTGTAGAAATTCGCAAATTTGATTGATTTTTTGAGCAATTCTTCTTTTTCAAGGATAGGCACATCATAACCATCTATTTCTTCATAATCAGGATGCATTTCTTTATATAAACTGATTAATAATTGTCGATAATGCTTCACTGAATATCTTGGACTTTTCAAAACGTCATCTTTGTTAATTGCCTTTACGACATTTACTTGATCTTCAAATTTTAATTCCCAAGGAATCGGTTGTCTTTTATTTGCATCGTAGTATACAAAATATAATGAACCAAAACATACGATTAAACTACCAATATAAGCACCGGTTAATATCTGTATTGTGGTTTTCCATTTTCTTAGATTTGATAGTTTGGGTGTTGTTAATCTGAGCCCTCGTTGGTGGATAATAGGTCTTATTGTATTTCGAAACATAAATTAATTTGGAGAAAAAAGGTGATAAAAAAAAAACTATAATATAAAAAGTTACTACTGCTACCTGACTATTCCCATTTGACAACCAATTCCATTTAAATATTAGTAACATATCAACTTTTATACTTTGAAATAAAAGATTGATATAACGAAATTACATTGAGTCGTGTGGGTTTTTATAATAAGTTGAATATTTCAGTTTGAATACAATTTTCTGAAAAGCACTCGACTTGTGCCAACTTTGAAATGTGTAAATGTTCAATATAATTCTGGATATAAACATTATGACAATTTAGTTATCATCAACTTTTATACACATGTGTTTATAAATCAGTTAAATGTATAAAGATTGCGCACTGTAAAAGATGGAGTGGTTTTTTTTTTTCCAATGGTAAATGAATTCAATAAAATCAACATTTTCTGAATCAACCGAATTAACATTATTACAAAGATTCGTTACAACATGGTTGATACTAGATCCAGCATTGCATGAATATCAAAATGATAAGAACATATATTTTTTAGGAGGCAGGTTGAAGACGGTCAAAGCAAAACCAATAAATATAATTACATTTATAATTATAATCATTCCTGGTGTACTATATTGGATATTCGAAGCTAGTTGGTCATGGAAGAGATCTCCAGCTATAACAATCACATTTTCATATTGTTGGTTATTAACATTACTTTATCTCCTAAAAGCGTCACTTTTTGACCCAGGTGTTTTATCCAAAAATCTACATTTGCCTAAAAATATCCAAGACCATCAAGTTCTTGATCCACCAGATGAATATTTCAATGTAGTTACACTACCACCTGGCGTGAATGTGAGATATTGTACCACGTGTAACATTTATCGTACTGTGCGTACTAGTCATTGTTCAACTTGTGATATATGTATAATAAATCATGATCATCATTGTATATTTTTGAACAATTGTGTTGGGGAAAGGAATTACAAATTTTTTCTTTGGTTTTTATCAAGTAGTATCATCAGTTGTGTTTATTTAATCGTCATATCGAGTATAAAATTGAGGTTGACGTCACCCAGAGAATCGCCAGTCAGTTTATTATTGATCATTTATAGTGTGCTTGCAATAGTTTATCCATTGGGGTTATTGACTTTTCATTTATATTTGAATATGTTTAATTTAACAACTAGGGAATATTTGAATTATATATATAAGCAGAAAAAGGGTCAATTTGTTAATCATTATGATACTAAATCTGTATTGAAAAATTTGTATATTAATTGGTTCAAATCAAATGGTATTAATAGATCAATGAGAAATCACGATAAAGAAAGAGATGAATTAAGATTTGAAAAAATCGCACCATTGAAAGAATTTACATCACTGGATTGAAAATGTGAAATTTAATGCAATGAAACTCCAATTATCAAAATTTTGCAAGGTTGATATAAAATCTAGTCCACATCAGTAAAGACAAGACAGATGGAGGAAGTGATTATTCGGGATAAGAATTTGTAAACGCCTCATGATGACAAGTTTATACTTCAAGAGCAAACAAGTAAATATTGTAACTTGAATGAATAATTGATTTTGATAGAAATAGTCAAAAAGTTATTGATATCTATACTGATCAAAACCGACTAGTTTATAGTACTAAAAACGATCCAGTTGATATTAGAGTGGCAAGTTATTCAAGTAGCTACAGTCATTAATATCTACAATAATGATCAACCGATTTACAGCGGTACTAAAAGCGACCCTGTGGATATTAGAGTGGCAAGTTATTCAAGTAACTACAGTCATTAATATCTACAATAATGATCAACCGATTTACAGCGGTACTAAAAGCGGTCCTGTTGATATTAGAGTGGCAAGTTATTCAAGTAACTACAGTCATTAATATCTACAATAATGATCAACCGATTTACAGCGGTACTAAAAGCGGTCCTGTTGATATTAGAGTGGCAAGTTATTCAAGTAGTTACAATCATTAGTCATTGTTTAATGATATCTTGAACGCAAACTAGTATTTGTGGGGATAGAGCTTGATATATAAGATAATATAAGTTGCATAATCTAAACAGGTATTTATTAATTTATTATTCATTAATTTATAATAGGGTTGGTATCAAATCACTCTTTTGAACTTCTGATATCTTACAATCAGGGCTGCAAAAAAATAAAAAAAAAAAATAGATATAACAAAGGTTACTCAAAAACTGTATCTATATACTCGTATAAACCCCGATTTAGTCGTTGCTTAATCGTTGCAAATATACATCTTTACAAATTGAACTAAAGGCGGGTCATCTGGTATCTCGTGCTAGTTACTAATTATCTATATACACTTGATGAAAACGTTTTGCTTCATTTGAACAATGATGCACGATATTTACCTGCATATAGGAATGGTAAGATTGATCGTAATTCAAATGAGACGACATAGCAAAAATTAAATTAGCTTCAACAAAATTATCACAGAAAACAGTAATGATTAAATGAAGACCTCTGTTATAAGGCAAAGATGTAACTGGTCTACACACCATTGTCCATTTTTGTGTGTTGATCGATCAAAATTTTTGATAATTTTTTTTTTTATTTCTTACTTTTTTTTTTTTTTTTTGGAAAAATATTTTTGCTTTTTTTTTTTTTTTTTTTTTTTTTTTTTTTTTTTTTTTTTTTTTCTTCCAACTTATTACAAAGTCATCGTCTCCTTTTCTATATATTTTCTATATTATCAAGGAAATAAATCAATATTTGAAGTCTTGAATCAATAGTATATCTAATACATATTATTTAAACTTCATTTAACCATCAAAAAAAAATTTAAAAAACTTTTCAAAAAAAATTAAAAAATTAAAAAAACATTTCAAACTTAATTAAAAAATCAACATGGAAGCTTTAAATGAAAACATCAACAAATTATCATTAGAAAATGATCAAAATGATAAAGTTAATGAACCTGTTGAAGGTAAAATTCAAGAAGCTACTGCTAGTTTATATGTTGGTGAATTAGCTCCATCAGTTAATGAAGCTACTTTGTTCGAAGTCTTTTCACCAATTGGACAAGTGTCTTCAATTAGAGTTTGTAGAGATGCAGTTACTAAGAAATCCTTAGGTTATGCTTATGTCAACTATAACGCTGCTACTGATGGTGAAAAGGCTATTGAAGAATTAAACTATTCAATAATCGATGGTAAGCCATGTAGAATTATGTGGTCACAAAGAGATCCTTCAACTAGAAGATCTGGTGATGGTAATGTTTTCATTAAAAACTTGCATCCAGCTATTGACAACAAGGCTTTACACGATACATTTTCAGCTTTTGGTAAAATTTTATCATGTAAAGTTGCCACTGATGAAAATGGAAATTCAAAATGTTTTGGTTTTGTTCATTATGAAGATGGTGAATCTGCCGATGCTGCTATTGAAAGTGTCAATGGTATGTTATTAAATGACCGTGAAGTTTACGTTGCTAAACATGTTTCTAAAAAAGACAGAGAATCCAAATTGAATGAAATCAAAGCTAATTTTACCAATGTTTATGTTAAAAACTTGGCAATCTCATTAGATGAAGAAGCCATTAGAAAATTATTTGAACCTTTTGGTGCAATTACTTCATTCCACTTGGAAAAAGATCAAGAAGGTAAATCAAAAGGGTTTGCCTTTGTTAATTATGAAACTCATGAAGCTGCTCAAAAATCAATTGATGAATTAAATGACAAAGAAATTGAAGGTTTGAAATTATTTGTTGGTAGAGCACAAAAGAAATCGGAACGTTCATCAGAATTGAGAGAATCTTTTGAAAAAGCCAGAATTGAAAAGGCACAAAAATATCAAGGTATTAATTTATTTATTAAAAACTTGGACGATTCAATTGATTCACAAGAATTGGAAGAATTATTCCAAGAATTTGGTTCAATTACTTCAGCAAAAGTTATGGTTGATGACAATAATAAATCAAAAGGTTTTGGTTTTGTTTGTTTTACAACTCCAGAAGAAGCTACCAAAGCCATTAGTCAAATGAATCAAAAATTGATTAAAAATAAACCAATTTACGTTGCTTTAGCTCAAAGAAAAGATATTAGAAGATCTCAATTAGAACAACAAATTCAAGCTAGAAACACTGCTAGATTAGCTTCAGCTCATGCCGGTTTACCAGGTCAATTTATGCCACCAATGTTCTATGGTGCCAATGGTCCTTATCCACCACAAATGATGAGAATGAGAGGTCAATTCCCAAATCAACCTGTTCCAATGTACATGCCACCTCAATTCCAACAACCTCAAATGAGACCTCAACCACCAGTTGATGAAAAAAGAATGTTGGGTGAACAATTATACCCAAGAGTTATTGCCAAGGTTCAAGATCCAGAAGCTGCTGGTAAAATCACCGGTATGATGTTAGGTTTAGAAACTGAAGAATTATTACAATTATTACAAGATGAAGAATTATTCCAATCTCATTTTGATGATGCTTTAAAAGCTTATGAAGATTTTAAAAATAACTAAATTAATCTTTTTTAAATAGGGGTTTGCTTCTGTTTGTTTTTTTTTTTTTTTTTTTTTGTCTTTTGTATAATATTGTGTTTTTTAATGTTGAATTTTTTTGTTATTATGTTTGAATTTATATATTTTAACTTTCTCTATTTATTTCTTAATTTAAGTTTATTATACATTTCGCTAATTTTATTACTTGGTACTTTAGATGGCCAATATAAACCAGCATATTGCCATAAATCAATTTTCAATTTCTCTTTAGATTTTGATTTTTCAACTTGTTTTTCAATAAAATCACCAACATTCAATAGTTCATCCTTTAGTATGGTTGCCCATTCATGTTTTGATAATCCTTTATGACCCTTTTTCAACCTCATTAAAGACGAATGGATAGGATGCATAATTTGTTTAAAACTGAGTTCGGGTGTGGTTTCTTTAGGTTTTCTTTTCAATTTTTCTGTCTTTAATTGTTGTGTCTTTGGAGTGGATGATTTTGAATTTGATTTCGAGTTTGGTTTTGAATTTTGAGATTTATTACTCGATCTTGAATTTGGAATGACATCTTGTAATAATGTAAATAAATATTCAACTCTTCTAGTTAAATGTACGGCGCCTGGTAATTTTTTATCATCATTTTCTAAATAGAATTTATTCTGGAATCCTAAAATTGGATCATCTCTCATGGATATCCAAGATCCAAAGCCAAATTTATTAACACCGATCAATAAGTTTTCATCATCAACTTGTTTCCATTCACATGACCAACCCTTTGTTGGTTTTGGATGTCTATTTAATTTAATGGTATTATCTTTAACTGATTCATGTAATAATTTCATTTGTTGCGGTCTTTCGACCATAGTAGTTGCATTGAACCCCTTTATACCATTGTAATTGAATAATAAGGCTTTAGAAGGATTTGGATTTTCTTTATATAATTTCTCAGCCTGTTGATACATTTCAGCATAAGAATGTTTAATCAAGATGAGTTTATTCGGTATACTACCTTCTTCAACCAATTTTTCAAATTTACCTTGTAAATCACCCCATTTTAGTATTGATTTATAAATTGATCTGATTTCCTTTTCACTCAATTCGGAATATTCTTTTGGTGGTTCTCTTGATCTTCTACTCGACATTGCAATTTGCTCTTTTAAAAATTCTTCATCTGCTTTCAATTTCTCTTCTTCTTTCAATCTTGCCAATTCTTCCTGTGGAATAATATCATCCCATTCAACATCTGCTTTGTAATCAGTAACTTCAAATTGTTTAAGAAATTCCTCTGAACCTAGATTAGATTCACCCAATTCCGGCGTGGTAATATGATCTTCAGCGTGGTTTAAAACATCGTCTAAATTCAAATTCTCCAATTTCTTTTGATTATCATTTTCTTTAAACATTGTATCAGCACCGAATTTTAAAATTTGACTCAATTCATTAGTCGAAGGCTCGGTTTTTTTGTTTTTATTATTCACATCAGTTATACCTAATGAAATGATAGCATATTCTAAAATCATCTTCTTTCTAGCTCTTTCTAAAATTTGTTCTTCAACGGTGTCTTTTGAAACAAATCGATACACCATTACATGATTCTTTTGTCCGATTCTATGAGCTCTTGCCATTGCTTGTAGATCGGCTTGTGGGTTCCAATCAGAATCAAATATGATTACAGTATCTGCAGTCATTAAATTAATACCCAACCCACCAGCTCTTGTGGATAATAAAAATACAAAATCGGTAGAATCCGGTGCATTAAAATGATCAATGGCAATTCTTCTTTGTGTGGATGGAATACCACCATCTAATCTTTGGAATTTATATCCTTTATCCGTGAGATAATCACCTAAAATATCCAACATTCTAACCATTTGAGAGAAAATTAATACCCTATGACCTTCCTTTTTCAATCTTGTTAATAATTGTTCTAATAATACCATTTTACCTGACGACATAATCATTCCTTTTAATATATTTTCACGAGTTTTGAAATTTTTAAGTACTCGATCTTCAGCACCATCAAATAAATAAGGATGATTCGATGCCTTTTTCAATTCACTCATTACATTTAATAATGAAATTTGTGAACCACTCGAGTTTAAAGCAGCATAATTCTTGGTGATTATATTCTTATAATATTCAGTTTGTAAATCAGACAACTCGACACGTAAAATACGTTCTGTTTTGGAAGGTAATGATTTTTCAACATCTTTTTTCAACCTTCTTAAAATATATGGATTAATGGTTGATTGTAATTCTTTAATATAATGTTCATCGGGGGCTTCAAAATCAATCTCTTGTTCAATGTTAAATCTACCTGGCATTAAAAAATTACATAATGCTGCTAATTCCTTAACATTGTTTTGTAAGGGAGTACCAGTGATTAATAATCTATTTGCAACTTTGAAACTTTTCAACGATTCATATAATGAACTTTCGGAATTCTTCAATCTATGAGCTTCATCAACAGCAAGAAATTGCCATTTGAAAGAACCCAATTCTGATCTATCTTTTAAAATATATTCATAAGTGGTTAATAAAATATTAAATTTTGGAAATTCAAAATCTCGAATTGTTTTCCTTGCTTCTGTGTTACCAAGATAATAAATACAATTAATATCGGGTGCCCATTTTTCAAATGTTTCTTGCCAAGCAGGTATTGTACTCAAGGGTACAACAACTAAATGTGGACCATTTTGTCTTCTTGCATAAATCAACCATGACAAAAACGCCACCGTTTGAACTGTTTTACCCAACCCCATTTCATCTGCTAATATACCGTTATCATTCTTACTCCAAAGATATGCCATCCAATTCAACCCGGTCAATTGAAAATCTCTCAATTCACCATTTTTAATAAAAGGAGGTTGTTTGATTAATCTTTCAAATTTTGGTCGTTGGGATGGTTGGTAATTTGATGAATATTGTGGTAATATCTTTGAGTTTTGACGTTGTTGATATTTCGAAACTTCATTTGGTGCTATTTTTGCAATTGTTTCACCATCTTCCCACGAACATTCATCATAATATAATCTTTTCCATTTAACAAAATACAACATTCTATTACTCCCGTCGTCTTCTTGGACTCTTTTGGAGTCAACGATTCGTTCAACTTGGGTATATTCGGCTTGTTCGTCTCTTTTCCTTTCTCTTTCAATATCTAAAGTTTCAATTTCTTCCCTGGTTGTATATGGATCAGAACGATATTCACGATCTTGCATTAAATATTTGATATAATTCTGTACTTTTTTGAACCCTTTAAAAGCTGATAATTCTTCATACGTGTTCCAAGTGTTGTGTAAATGACTCGAATTGGTCCATTTGATTTTATATTTATAATTCGTTTTAAAATCCGAATTTAAAAGCTCTTCGTTGATAACTTGATAATCCAATACTAAATCTATACCCTTTTCATCTTCTTTATCTTCCTCTTGATAATATTGATAATCATTTTCAGATTCGCTTTCCATCAAATCCTCATCATCTTCATTATCAATGACATAGTTTACATTTCTTGAATTTCTTAATGAAAATCTGATATTGGACTCATCTACTATGTTACTATTTTTATTCTTCTTGCTCCTTTTGGGTTTCTTAGCTATGAAATCATCATCAGAATATTCTTCCTCTTCTTCTTCTTGTTCAATTTCATCTTCATCGTACTCATCATTATGTTTACTCTTCTTCTTTCGTTTTCTAGTCACTATTTCATCATCGGAATCATCAGATTCTATTATTGTATTAACTTTCCTTTCCCTAGTTGATCTTCGAAGACCATATAATTCGGGGTTCAATTCTGCTTCTTCAAGTTTCATGATGAAAAAATTAATTTGATATAGTGAAGGAAAATTTTTAGTCAACAAAAAACAAATGAGAGTTTTATTAAGTAATCAGAGTTTAAAGGGATATTGAAAGAGTAGAATGTATATTTACCAGGTTTATAAAGATTAAAATTTGCATCTTTGCAGCAATTGGAAAAATATCAAATTAAAGATATATGTGAAGGAGTTTTATAAAATTAGGCCTTGTTTTGTGTGCATGTGTTGGTTCTCTCTCTCTTGTTTAAATAAGTCAGAATGGAGCTCAGGTTGATCACCATTTGTGAATTACTCCAATAAACATCAGTAAATCAAATTAAATCGTTATATTATCAAGCTATGGATCACAGCATTTGTCATCTCTTATTGTTCAATTACAATACAACTCTGGAATAAGTAAATCAAATTGCCAGACACAATCTGTGCAATTCAACTTGAAAACATTTCAGATTGATGAATTCAACCTCTGTGTCCAGTATCCAAAAAGATCCATTGTTTAAATGGACAAACATGGTGACTTTTACTAAATCAATTTCATAAATATCAACTTGGTCCAAATATATCAACTTTTGAATATTACAAAATTTCATAAATTTTGCAGCCAAAGTTGAGATGAGATAAATGTTAGCAACATGATCCATATAAACAAAAAAAAAATGAAAGCAGGGTAATAATGAAGAATAACTGAAACGAACCACCTATTCATGACACATCATCTAATGCTTCAACACTTGATGATGAAATCATATACGATACTTGACATCAAATGATGAATGAAAGACCCATTTTTTTTTAAGGAAATTAATACTATAGCACTCGGTAAAGAAGGAGGAAAATAATTGGAAGTGTTTTTTTTTTTTTTTTTTAAATTTTTGTTCAACGCAAAAAAAAAAATTTTCATGTCAAATGATCGTGTACGTGGCAAAAATAACGAAAAATATCAGTAGTGTTTCAAACAAAGGACTGTTGAAATAATCACGATTACACTACTTGTATAATTATTATATAAGATAATTAATGATAAGATACATTATCCCATCATGTACATATTGGAGATTTAGTATAAATAGATTACAATTATGCTATAATTTAGGATTGGTTTTTGAAGCAAATATATAATTATTTATTAGTGTATATAATTTGATTAATTCTTTTCTACAACCACAATTATCGCTACCAGTCGTGACAATTTGTTGCAAAAAATTTTAATTCATTAACAACTGAATGTTGATCAATATAAATCCAAATTGGAAATAGTTTATAAAATGTTTGTACATTTGGTTTAAAATTTTTCTACTGATATTCCTGTCTCTTTAGTGAATCGATAGACATTACTAATAACCTATCATTGATAATTGTAAACATTCATTTTAAAACGATGTCTAGTATTTAGAAACTTTCAATTACAAAAAAAGCGTGTATCAAACATCGCTGATGCTATTCCAAATTTACAATAAATAGTTAGTTTTTCAAGTCTTAAAGAACTCGAATATCATTCAATTTGAGTTTGCACGACTCAAACTCGCCAGACGTTATTTTTCGCGTAACAAATATCAGCCAATTACAATCACGCATTTACTAAGCACTTCAATAATATTCTAACAAACAAACTATTTGATCAATAACACTCATATCTACCTGCTATCAATATCTTATACTCTCACCTTTTACTAACGTTGTTCAGTTATTGGGACTCATATCTCATAATTATATTGTATCCTGCATATAAAGTCATTGAAAAATTTTTTAAATTTTTTTTTTTTTTTTTTTTTTTTTTTTTTTTTTTTTTTTTTTTATTATTATTATTATTATTATTTTCAATACCATCATTCAATCATTTTATATCAAAAGCCATGAGTTCTAAAGCCAAAGCTAACAAAAGAGGAGAAACCAAATCCCACAATGAAAGAATTGCCATAGTTAGTACAGACAGATGTAAGCCTAAAAAATGTAAACAAGAATGTAGAAAAAGTTGTCCTGTTGTTAAAACAGGTAAATTATGTATTGAAGTCACACCAGCTTCCAAAATTGCATTTATATCAGAAACTTTATGTATTGGGTGTGGTATATGTGTTAAAAAATGTCCGTTTGATGCTATAACAATTATCAATTTACCTACTAATTTAGATGCTGAAACAACACATCGATATTCGGCAAATTCATTTAAATTGCATAGATTACCTACACCTAGACCAGGTCAAGTTTTGGGGTTGGTTGGTACTAATGGTATTGGTAAATCAACTGCTTTGAAGATTTTAGCTGGTAAACAAAAGCCAAATTTAGGTAGATATGATGATCCACCTGATTGGGAAGAAATCTTGAAACAATTTAGAGGTTCTGAATTACAAAATTTTTTTACAAAAGTTTTAGAAGATGATATTAAAGCAATTATTAAACCTCAATATGTTGATAATATTCCTAGAGCATTGGCTAAATCAAAGGTGAAAGAAGTTGGTGCTATTTTACAAAGTAAAAATGAAAGAGAAAAAAGTTATGATTACGTATTAAATGTATTGGAATTGAAAAATGTTTTAAATAGAGAAGTTGAAAATTTATCAGGTGGTGAATTACAAAGATTTGCATTGGGTATGACATGTGTTCAAAAGGCCAACGTTTATATGTTTGATGAACCATCTTCATATTTAGACGTTAAACAAAGATTAAGAGCTGCTGAGATTATTAGATCTTTATTAAATGCTACAACATATATCATATGTGTTGAGCACGATTTATCCGTCTTGGATTATTTATCAGATTTTGTTTGTATCTTATACGGTGTTCCATCAGTTTATGGTGTTGTTACATTACCAAGTTCAGTCAGAGAAGGTATTAATATATTTTTGGACGGTCATATACCTACTGAGAATATGAGATTTAGAACTGAATCATTACAATTTAGATTAGCTGATGCCGCAGATGATTTAATATTAGACAGAACCAACGCATTAAGCTATCCAAGCATGCAAAAGACACAAGGTGATTTCAAATTATCGGTCGAAGCAGGTGATTTTACAAATTCGGAAATTTTAGTCATGATGGGTGAAAATGGTACTGGTAAAACAACATTTTGTAAATTATTAGCCGGTGCTATTCCAGCAGATGGAGGTCAAGAAATTCCAAAATTAAACGTATCAATGAAACCACAAAAAATTGCCCCCAAATTCAAAGGTACTGTACGTCAATTATTTTTCAAAAAAATCAGAGCATCATTTTTACATCCACAATTTCAAACTGATGTTGTAAAACCTTTGAAAGTTGAAGACATTATAGATCAAGAAGTTCAAACATTATCTGGTGGTGAATTGCAAAGAGTTGCCATTGTATTGGCATTGGGTATTCCTGCTGATATTTATTTAATTGATGAACCTTCAGCATATTTGGATTCCGAACAACGTATAATTTGTTCAAAAGTTATCAGAAGATTTATACTTCATGCCAAAAAGACTGCATTTATAGTTGAACACGATTTCATTATGGCTACCTATTTGGCTGATAGAGTTATCGTCTTTGAAGGTCAACCGTCAAAGAATGCAATAGCAAAGGCTCCAGAATCATTATTAACTGGTTGTAACAGATTCTTGAAGAATTTAAATGTTACCTTCAGAAGAGAT
The DNA here is from genome assembly GCA_030565325.1 of Insectozyma coleopterorum. Classification (NCBI taxonomy): domain Eukaryota; kingdom Fungi; phylum Ascomycota; class Pichiomycetes; order Serinales; family Debaryomycetaceae; genus Insectozyma; species Insectozyma coleopterorum. The sequence continues at coordinate 18,155 of JAJMBM010000062.1, forward strand.
CCAAATTCTTACCGTCCAAGAATCAATAAATTGGACTCTCAAATGGATAAGGAACAAAAATCATCTGGAAACTATTTCTTTTTAGAAAATACGGAATTGTAAGGCATCATCATTATCAATGAAATTGAAACAAACGAAGAAAATTTATTCAAAAAAAAGAAAAGAGACAAAACATTTCAAAGTGTCAGGACGTATTTAACAACGGCCAATGGTAGTATCCACTAAGCATAAAGATGCTAATAATAGTTTTCTCATATTATAAGTTTATAGAATTTTGGATGCGAAAAAAAGAAAAAAAAAAAAAAAGAAATCATAAAAGAAAAAAAAAAAATTTAATAAAAACAAATTGTTAACAAGTGTTTTCTCTCTCTCTCTCTCTCTCTCTCTTTCATTTTTTACTTACGTGTAAGAAGGTGTTATGTCTCAACAACCAACTGGTCAATCGCAACAAGTGCAAGTCAAAGCTGCTGCTCAGACTTCTCCAATAGCTCTTAATATTACAAAATATTTATTCCAAAATCCAATTTTAAAACAAAGAACAGGTTTATTAAATGGTGAAAGTGATTTAGAGTTCTTTAGATTTAAAAGATTTGAAAGAGCTTTATTAAGTGACGACTATAAAGTTAAACAATCGAATCCTAAAAACGGGTTGCCTCCAATTAATGATAGAGTGGAAGTACAAAAGGTGTTTGTATTATTAATTCAAAATCAATTAGTGTTACCAATTGTGAAATTACATTATGCTGAAATAAAAGCAGAAGGTTTGAAGCCAAATAAAGAAAAACCAACTTTGAAGAAAACCGATAAAGCAGTACTTGAACCAGATGTATATTTTGGATGGTTATATTCTAAACCAAATCCATTTATTTTATTGTATTCATTTTTGGCTATTGCTGGTGTGTTTGCGGTTATTTTGTTCCCATTGTGGCCGGTGTTTATGAAAACTGGTGTATGGTACTTGTCAATGGGTGCGTTGGGATTAATTGGGTTATTCTTTTTGACTGCCCTAGTAAGATTGATTATATATATAGTTTCGTTGGCTGTGTGTCCGAATCCATTTTGGTTATTTCCAAATTTATTTGCTGATTGTGGTGTTATTGAGAGTTTCAAACCATTGTATGGATGGGAAATGCCAAAAAAGAAGAAACAAGGCAAAGGTAAAGGTAAAGCCAACACAACTGCAACGAAAAGGGCGGATATTGGTCAAGAAGGTGAATCCACCGGTGTACAACCCAATGGTTCGACCAGTGCTAATAAAAGAAAAGTTACATTAGAAGAAGTAGATGATGATGAATAGTTGTTTTAAATGAATAAAAATTTCTTCCCGCACATTACAAAAATTATTTTTCCTTATCTATGATTAACAATTTGAATTTTAACCCTGATTATTCCTCAATATGTGTATCCACTGATGCATGTTATAAAATATACAATTGTGAACCGTTTGGTCAATTGTACACTCAACAATCACCAGCACTATTTCTAAAAATGCTATTTTCAACCTCATTGACTATATTGGTCGAACAATCTAACAAATTAATCATCCAAAATTTGAAACAAAACTTGAAAATATGTGATCTACAATTTGACTCAAAGATAATAGATATAAAGCTAAATAGAAAAAGATTATTGGTGATACTAGAATCAAGCATACACATCTATGATTTAATTAGTATACAATTGATTAAAGTATTGCAATTGCGAGATCGGTTTATTGGTGATTTAAATGAATCTTGGTTAGTTATACCTTCAAATATATTAACGGATAATCAAGAGGGTTATGTTATAATATATGATGTAATCAATTTAAAAACTTTGCTTCGATTTAAAGCGCATGACTCAAAAATCGAAAAGTTGTCAACTTCAAAACATCAAATTGCAACTGCATCAATAAAAGGTACCATAATAAGAGTTTTCCATTTAGATTGTGATAATCAAATAGAGAAGGTATCAAATTTAAGACGAGGTCATAATACAGCAAAGATTACCACGTTGAGTTTTCATAATGACAATCATATATTGGCGTGTGCGAGTGAATCAAATACTGTGCATTTATTTAACTTACTAGATGATGTATTATCTGAAAATAATGAAAGCGATGATTCAAATGAAATGCGGAATTTGATATTGAGTAAACCAATTGAAACCAAAACTTCATGGATTAAAAAGACCAAAAAGATAATAAATACAAGTTACAAAAAGTTACCTTATAAAGAATATTTAAATAATTTAATTTGGGAACCACCAAGAAGATCATTTGCTTATATAAAGTTTCCAGAATATGAAAAGGAAAAGCCCAATATTGAAATTGGATTTGGTGGTGATTTGATATATATAGCGTCGTATAATTCGGGTAAATTTTATCAATATCAATTACCCAAACAAATGGGTGAATCTACTACAAGTAATAACCGAGAAGAATGCTTGTTAATAAATCAGTATAGTCTAGTATAATAACAATAATAATTATTATTAGTTACTGTATTATGTAATCTCTCCTCTCGTTTTTCCACGGCGTGCCCCGTGGAAAATAGTCCCCACATTTATTTTATTTAACTAATAATATAATATAATATAGTATCCAATGCTAATGAAAAAATTAAAATTTCCTACATTAAAATTTCCTAAATTTTCGTCTTTACAACCAATCAAAATATCCAGATCTTTGGCAATGGCTTCAACCAATTCCAATGAGCAACCTGTTGTGTTGACTTCTGCAAAACATAATGCTAGATTTATTACCTTGAATAGAGTAAGGAAATTGAATAGTTTAAATACTGAAATGGTTTCTTTAATTATACCGAATTTAGTAAAATTTGCAAAAGAGTCCGCAAATTGTGTTGTTATTTTAAACTCAAATAGTCCAAAAGCTTTGTGTGCCGGTGGCGATGTTGCTGAAGTTGCTAATCAGATTGTTAACAAGAATCCAAATTATGGTGCTGATTTCTTTGATAAAGAATATAATTTAGATTATATAATTGCAACGTTTCCAAAACCCTATATTTCAATCATGGATAATATTACTTTTGGTGGTGGTGTTGGTTTGTCTGTTCATGCTCCATTTCGAATTGCAACAGAGCGTACAAAATTGGCAATGCCAGAGATGGATATTGGATTTTTCCCAGATGTTGGTACCACTTTTTTTTTACCAAGGTTAGATGACAAATTGGGCTATTACACTGCTTTGACTGGTTCGGTATTAAATGGCCAAGATGCTTATTTCACTGGCTTTGCAACGCATTATATAAAGTCTGAAAAGATTCCCCATTTAACTAATAGATTAGCTGATTTACAACCAGCTGAACAAGGTTATTTCCAACAAATTAATCAAATATTAAATGAATTTCAAGATGAATTGCCCAAAGATTATCAATATTTCTTATCAATTGATGAAATAAATATTATTAAGAATGCATTTTCAAAACCTACAATTGATCAAGTTTTGAAATATCTTGAAAATGAGAATTCAGAATTTTCAAAAAAAACATTGAAAACATTGTTACAAAAGCCAAGAACTTCATTAGCCATTGGTCTTGAATTGATGAATAGAGGATTGGAAAATTCAATAAAGGAACAATTTGAATTGGAAATGGTTGCTGCTACAAATATAATGACAATACCAGCAGAAAAGAATGATTTTGCTAAAGGTGTTATACATAAATTGGTTGATAAAATTAAAGACCCATTTTTCCCCAAATGGAATGATCCAAGTATTGTAACACCACAATACGTTCAAAAAATACTTAGGAAATCAAATGAAACTATGAAATATTTAACCGAACCTTTAATTGATAAATGGTTTGGCGTAGACTATAAACAATATCCGTATAATTATGGATTACCAAGAACAAAAGAAGTTTCCGATTTTATTTCAGGTACTGATGGGTCGAATAGAACTTATTTACCTACTCCAAATGAAGTATTCAAACATTTTCAAGCGAAGTCTGGTATCGAATTGAAAATTAAACAATTGTTGGATTTGCATGGTGAAACAGCAAAATATGACCATAAATATGTCACATGGAAAGATTAGAAAAAGGTATTGATTGAAATATATATATATTAATATTACACTTTTTTTTATTTAAATTTTTCCAAAATTAAATCTTCTCCTAATTCTTCATAATCTGCTTTTGATATAAACCAATTATCAAGAGCGATTTTATTTCCATTTTCGTCATTTAACATATTTGCTAAATTACAAGCACCTAACCAACTACCAAATTGTCTATCCCATATTTCCCCATTATCGGAATTGTTTGGTCTGATTTGTTGAACAGCATAACTAAATGGATAATCGGGGAAAAATTTCTGAGTTAAAGCTCTTAAATCATTTACTATATGATCTGGTAATCCAGTTGCTGATGAGGTACCACCAGTGACTAAAACATTCGATAACAATTGTTTAAACAATTCTATAAATCTTGCAAATCTATTTTGACTTGGTGCTTCATTCTGGTTTAATGGATATAAAGCTTGTTGCAAATTTGTTAATGCAAAATAAATTAAATTAGTTAACCCGTGACTTTCTGGTTTATCCATTGTTGGTTGTGGTATGTTTATATTTGGTAATTTGTTTGAAATTGGATCAAATAAATATTCAAGATGATTTCTTTGATCTGAAACGTTGATATGTTGATGATTTAATAATTGATAATTTTTAATTTGATAACTCAATGATAAATTTTTATAATCTTGTAATAAGTTATGTGCCAAATGCCATTGTTTAAATGATTCACTTCCTTCTATACCAAAATTTGTAGTCTTTGATTCTAAATAATTTAAAATATGTAAATTTAAAAAATCCCCAGCATATTTAGAATGATATGCACATTTATTTTGTATAATACCATCCAATATCGGTGTGACTGATGTAACACTGGCACCAATATCTATAACTAACCCGGTTGATTTCCCACATCTATATAATTGAGCCAATGGATTCTTAATTAAACTAAATATGGGTACTTGGAAATTTTCAAATGCAATTTGACATAATTTTGACTTATTTTTATTTGTATTCCATGTTTGTTCAGTTACGACTAAGGGATATTCTTTTGAATCTATTGAGTTATTATTATCAATATTATCGTATACGTATTGCCAATTATTTACAATTTTATCAAAATTATAAATTAATCCATTATCTAATAATGTCATAACTTCTGAATTTGGATGTTTCAACATTTCATCATCACCAACTATCACATTACCATCATCAATCATATAATTTGAGCTAAATACTAAACTAGGTAAGTCATCAGTTGCAAACCCTGCTTTTGTAGTATAAGATCCATTATCTATGACAACAGCTGGTGAAGTCATATTTTTTTTAATTTGTTTATTCGAAAAAGAAAAAAAAAAAAATAAAAAATAAAAAAGAATAAAAATTAAATAATTAGTAATGTTAAGAAGTTTCAAAAGATTAACTGGGGTTAGGAAATTTGTTACTGCTCCACCACCAACTTATAAAACAACAATATTACCAAATGGATTGACTGTTGCTAGTGAATCAATGCCAGGTACGAGAACTGCGACTGTTGGTGTTTGGATAAATGCTGGTTCGCGAGCTGATAATCCAAAATCAAGTGGTACAGCTCATTTTCTTGAACATTTGGCTTTTAAAGGTACTAGTAAAAGATCTCAACATAATTTAGAATTAGAAATTGAAAATATAGGAAGTCAAATTAATGCGTATACGTCACGAGAAAACACTGTTTATTATACAAAATGTTTAAGTAAAGATTTAAATCAAAATGTTGATATACTTTCAGATTTATTAACAAAATCAAAATTGGAAAAAAGAGCTATTGAAAATGAAAGACATGTGATTTTACAAGAAAGTGACGAAGTTGATAAAATGTATGATGAAGTGGTATTTGATCATTTGCATGCTGTAGCTTATAAAAACCAAGATTTAGGTAGAACCATCCTTGGTCCAAGAGAGTTAATCAAGACTATAAATAGAAATGATTTAGTAAATTATATAAATACAAATTATAAAGGTGATAGAATGGCTTTAGTCGGTGTTGGTGATGTTAAACATGAAGAATTGGTTAAATTGGGTCAAGTATTTTTCGGTAACATTGATAAAAGTGATAAACCATTTAAACAAAGTGGTGATGATTTGCCAATTTTTCATGGTGATGAAATTAGAATACAAGATGATTGTCTACCAGTCACACACGTTGCATTAGCAGTCGAAGGTGTAAGTTGGTCGGCCCCTGATTTTTTTGTTGCTTCAATAGCAAATGGTATAATTGGCACCTGGGATAGATCAATTGGTGTTGGTTCAAATTCTCCCAGTCCATTAGCTTTATTAGCAGCTACTGGTGGTCCACGCAAAACACCAATTGCCAATTCATACATGGCTTATACTACATCATATGCAGATACTGGATTATTGGGTGTATATTTCACAGCTGAGTCTAGTTCGGATTTAAAAATAATGATTGAAGGCATTCAAAAGGAATGGGGTAGATTAAGTAAAGGTGACATAACGGATGAAGAAGTTGAAAGAGCAAAAGCACAGTTGAAAGCTTCGTTGTTATTAGCTTTGGATGATTCAACGGCAATTGCCGAAGATATCGGAAGACAAGTGGTAAATACTGGCTATAGATTGTCACCAGAAGATGTATTTGCAAGAGTAGAATCGATAACGAGAAACGATGTTATAAATTGGGCAAATTATAGATTGAAAAATAAACCAATTGCTTTAGCAGCTGTTGGAAATGTAAAAACTTTACCATCACATAGAGAAATAACAAATGGTATGAACTTCATGTAATATAGAATTATTTATTAATTAATAATTATTCATTAGCATATGGATCTTCTTCTTCTTCAACGGTTCCTTCCGTTATTAATCTGGAAGTATCGGGTATTCTTTTCATTTTCTCTGCTGGTGGGAACAAATTACCCACATTGTCAATCCACCTTTTTCTTTTCTCGAGTAAAGCTCTCATGCCTGAATTAATGGCTTGTTGGTTTGGCATTTCAATCTTTTTCTTCTTACCCTTACCCTTGAGTCTTTTCATATATGCTTGATCAACTTGTTTATCTAAATCTTCCAATATAGTACAATATTCTTGATAGGCCAAATGATCTTCGACTAATGGTATTAATTTTTGTTTATTTGCTCGATTTCGACTCGTTACTTCTTTCAATTCTTTTTGTAATGATCTAATTTCAGCACATACTTCATCATCTTCTTTATTCCTTATCCATTCTTCGTTATCTATAATTGATGATTTTTTAAGTCTTTTTTTATCAACGGCAGGTAGATTCATAAATATGCCTATATATTTCAATTCTCGCTTGAGTCTTTCTTCAATTGACTGGAAATCGTTCAACTCGGTAGTTATTTTATAATCTTCGCCACTATCTAATTGTGTTGCTACTGCTTCTCGATCTTCTTCTTCTTCTTCTTCTTCTTCTTCGCCACCTTCATGATTACTAAATAATGCTGATAATAATCGACTTGATAAGGGACCACACGATATATCTTCACTATATAATGTATTATCATTTATCTCTTCTAATGAGCCTTTAGCTTTGTACGAATCTAAATGTGGTTGTTGAAAAGCTGGAGAGTTTAATTTTGATAATAATGTTGAATCTTCTTCTGCCCATACATCAGCATAAAATCTACCTAATTTAGGTATTATAAATGGATTCAAATCGGGATCGTAATTTTGTTTTTCAAATCCAGGTGGTATAATATTTCTTTCTTTTAAAAATTTAATATCATCGTTATTGAATGGTCTGAAATATGATTCTATATAAGATTGAAAAGTTGTAAATTGAACTTGATTTGTTGGTGGTTTATTTTTGGAAAAGTCTATATCCGGTATTGCACCGGGTAATAAATGTAATAAGTCATTTTCAGGATACGACGCAACACCATATTTTTTTTTAAGATATTCTTTACCTTGAGTTTCAAGATTATTATTTTCTTCTGAATATAAACCTAATTCTGCAATTGCTTGTGTTGACAATACTTGAGGTTCGACATATTCTGATTTTGGGTTTTTCAATCTTGTATCATTATCATGGGTGAAAGAACCTACTTGAACCGGGGGGATAGGATCATCTTTTGAATTTACTAGTTCTTTAGATTCTTCCAATTTGATTTTTTTTGTAAGTGGTAAATCTTCCTCATTATCCTCCTCCTCCTCCTCCTCCTCCTCCTCCTCCTTCTCCACCACCACCTCCTCCTCCGCCTTCTCCTCTTCCTTATGTTCTTCTTCCAATTTATGTTTTCTTGATAATTTGTTCAATAGATCTTCATCTATTTGTTCCATTTCATTCAATTGTTTATATAAATTATTGAATAATTTACTCAAATTGGTTAGTGTGCTGATGGATGGTATTTTATGGATGTGATCACCTTCCAATAACCCATTTGATGAATCATAAGTTAATTTTAATTCATTGATTATATCATCTAATGTTGTTGATGCTAAATATTCGGACATAAAAGGTTAGAAAAGTTATTTGATTGTTTTTGTTTTATTTTTTTTTTTTTTTTTTTTCGTATTATGTAATAATATTTATTTTTTTGTATACGGTGCAGTAAACTATGAATGAGAGATTGTAAATAAATAGATATCTTAGAATATTTATACTTTAATTTAATTAGCTATATATTCAATTGATGCATGTATAATATTATCGTGTCACGGTATCTGGTAATAAAACTACAAGTTTGTATCGAAGCAAGCAAAAAATTGAAATATGAGAAGTTGAATCTGGTTTTTTACATTGAAGTTTTACTATAATATCAGCAATTTTGCATAACACGTTGTAATCAGTATTTAAAACATTTTGTTTGAATATATCTTTTAATATTTCCTTCAAATTTTCACGAAATTCTCTACCACGTGAAGTATTTTCAGTATTATTTTCCAATGATTCGATTACTTCAGTAAGATCAAATTTACGTGCTGTATCTTCTGATTCTGATTTGTTTAGTATCTGAATTTGAATCCTTTTCTTCTAATTAGTTAAGTTCTGGGTATTTTTCTGGTTGTGGTTCATGTTCTAAAATAAATTCCCTTTGTAATTCAATATCTGAACCTGAATCCAAGATTGACTCTGACATTAGCTTTGGATTCAATAGAGAAATAATTGTTTTAAAATAATGTAAATTTATATTATTTTACGTAAAACTGTTAAAATTGTATACTTTTTGAATAGTTCATTTATCTATTCATAAATAAAGACTATAGACAGTGCAATTGAAATTATCACCAACTTAGGTCGTCACTTGTCAATCAAATCCGAACAAAGACTTAATTTAAGGTTAATTAACAACGCTATCAAAAACCGCTTATTTACCTAACAAAAACTTATTTATTTATTTATTTATTAATTTATTGATGAGTTTATATGTGTAATATACAAATATCAATGAGAAAGTAGTATATATCTGGCTTAATATAAAAATCTATCTAATCGAATTCGCTAATACAAATATGGCTGTAAAATGGCTAGAAATGGCTAGAAATGGCTGCCTGCATATTACAATTTTGCTTAGAATAACTGATAACGAATATTTTTTTTGGCGATAATTCTGAAACATATTGATGAATAGTATTCTAACGAGTAGTGCCAAAATACTAAAGAAAGCGCAAGCGGTAGGAAAAGGTAGATTCAATATATACTCTAAATAATCAATTGAATGAATATGGGTTTTGACTTCTTATTTGAACTTGTTTGAACTTGTTATTCGTTATTGTAAACTTAGTTAAGCTTAGTTTAAGCTTAATATTCGAGATATAGATATTCTCTGTTATTTATACTATTTCTCTAATACGTGTCTTGCCCAATTCATCTAATCATATTGCACGACCCGGATATATGGTGATTGATCGGGAATTATTTTCATCACATATTCTTCTAAAGATAGGAAAACAATTCCATGTATCATTAAACAAAATTAGCAAAAATCAAAACTGGTGCCAAGTTGTATTCAGCATTATTGGATCAACTTCAGTGTATTGTCTACTTATAGAACTTGTTTGATAGTAGAAATATCTGAGTGAATTTTATGATTGGTTAACTATATCGTCTAATTTTATATACACATAAAACTATACATCATCGTCTAATCTAATTTAAACTTGAATTAAATAAATTAATATTATATCAATGAGCGCTTCAAAGCAATTACGGAGATTGTAACATAGAAAACAAGTGTTAAATGTTAAAAATGAATGGCCTCAAGTGCATAGATTTTTTATTTTTTTAGGGGGTAACACATATTAAATTCTAATAAATTAAGTATGCAACATAATAAAATTTATGAGAATAAAATAGAAATGTTAGTAAAGTGGCTATTACCGTAATAATTACTTATCTGTATTATTAAAAAAAAAAGAATATAAATAGAGGTGGATTTTCCCTTCAACAAACTTTTTTTTTATCATACTTTTTCTCCAATTTGCCGCTTTCTTTAAATTCATTTATATTATTTATTTGCTTTCAATTGGTGTAATTCAAGATATCATTCATAATTATGTTTTAATATTCTTCATCCATATACCACCTCTACCACACCAATCATTCGTTAATCATTCATTAATCATTCATTAATCATTCATTAGTTCCGTGGGTTTAGATCTCACAGCCTCGAGTTCTTTTTGTTTGGGTTACTGGGTCTTGTTCGACTTGATTTGAATTTGATTTGTCATATTTATTCCCGCTTTATCCAGCGTGTAACTTAAAGAAATTCTCCTAGCCCATGGGGTCTGGGCAATGAACTTCCCCATCAGTTCATCAATTTGGCCGTTTTTTTTTTCAGAGTTCCCATGCAATACGTCGCTAGGAGATCTTTTTTGGGATTTTTTTTTTTTTTTTTTTTTAAGTCAGTAAGAGTATGATACAGTATAATAACAAGATAATAACGATTGTTATATTGGTACTATATACTTTTCAGTGAATTTTTTTTTTTTTTGTTTATTTCTATATACAGATTATATAAGATAAAAAGAAAGACTATGGTGATAAACTTGTTATATATGATTGATCAACAGATTTGGTCGCATCTTTAACCAATTTTTCTATGATGCCGTGTTTTTTAATTGGTGCATCTTGTGGTCTTTCCCAATCTTTAGGAAATTGTGGTTGTTTTTTGGTAATGATTGTTTTCATATAACGTTTATCTAATGGAACATCACTCATATCATCTGTTAGATCCTTAGCTTGTGTTAATAATTTATTAAATGTATTAAGTAGGAAATTTACATTTTGTGCAACTTCAGCGTACTTATCACATTTTAATTTAAAAATATTTGAATCATGGTTGAAATGTTTATTTGCCAATATTTTAAATTTATATTCTTGTTTTGGATTTAATTCTAAATCCTTAAGATTAACTTGTAATTTAACTAATCTATTAAATTGTGAATTTGTTTCATTTGAAAAATCAGATTGGTAGATAAATTTCAATGGTGTTTGAGATTTTGGTGCTGGTTTATATGGTTGTCTATATTTCGCTAATAATGGGATTTCAAAAGCTGCTACTCTATTTAAATTTTCGATTCTTCTTTCATGGTGTGGTATTTCACCTTTGTTTATAACAAATTGATTATTCAATTTTTGTGGTTTACCTCTGTCTTGCATTGGAGTGTTATTCATTAATCGTTCTTTAAAGTTTTCAATTTCATAAGCATAATCTAAACTTGGTTTATCTTTAACTAATGATGAAACTGTTGATAATATGGCTGTTCTTTCTTCATTGGTTGGATTGTAAGCGTCTCCCATGTATTTTTTTCTTGTTTCATGTAATTCGAAAATTTGATCCGCTGGTAAATCTTTCCAAGCATGTGGATTAAGATACAATGGTTCCAATTTGAAAGTAGTTGTTGTAAAACAACGAGCTAGGGATATTACTCTTTTCATAGTTGTGACAAGTTGAAGAGAAAAAAAATTAAAACTGAATTTTTCAAAGTAATTTGATTCGCACTACCATAATATTATTATATATTTATCTCCGTTCTCTTTTAATTCTTTTAGCTATAGAATCATCACCACCACTACTAACTTTTGAATGTTTTGTGGATTTTGGCTCTTTGTTGATTCTGGATTTTGGTTCTTTTTTGATTTTAGATTTCGGTACTTCTTTGATTTTAGATTTCGGTACTTCTTTGACTTTAGATTTCGGTACTTCTTTGACATATACTGGTTCCTCTTCGTCTGGATCCTTCTTTATATCCTCTTTAATTTCTTCCTCTTTCTTTGGCTTCATTTCAATTTCCTTCTTTCCGAAAAACAGGGTAATAGAAGATTTCGACTTATCGTCAACTTTCTTTATCATATCTTCCAGTTTGTTGCTTGGGTTTCCAACGTTTTTTGAAACAGTATAACCTTCAACGTATTTGTAAGCCCTGTTTGAAGTTGAATTCAATACTTTTTCAACCAATGAATCATTCCATTCATTGTTTGGATTTAACCAATCAAACCATTCTTTTGAACCTGGTTCCAACAACATGGGTTTCCTGTTGTGTAACCACGATAAATCTTTTGAATCCTCTTTAACGGCAGGTGCTGTGATTATAGTAAAAGTCGACACATACTCATTATTTACATTATAAAAATCTTGATAATTTTTATTATGTGAATAAAATCCAGCTAAGTAAATCAAGTGTGATTTTTTAGAATGAATGTAATAAGGGGTTTTATCAGATTTAGATTTCAACCATTCGAAATATCCCATTATTGGAATAACACAGCGATGTTTCTTGCATGAATTCCATACAGATTGGCGTTGAGATAATGATTCACGTCTACAATTGAAATACTTCGATTCGTGTTTCCCTATCTCTTTTGAATATGGTTTACCTGGTGAATCACTGTTGACTCCAATCGGTGTTGCATCCTTTGGTTTGGCCCAAATTGGAAGTAATCCAAATTTTGATGATTCAACTATATACTTATACTCAATTCCCGGTGGTGGATCAGTCATGTAGATGATAAGTGCTGTGTTTGTAGGTGCGATATTATACGATGGTTGCCAATTTGTGACTTTGTTGGTATCTAATTGAACAGTTTGATAATTATAAACACCCGATTGGGGTTCAGATTGTTGTTGTTGTTGTTGATGTAAAACAGTTTGATTGAATTCGTTGGGCAATTGTTGAATGTCCTTGATGAAATTAGTAAGACTCAATCATCTGAGTAATGGTACACATACAATGCCAAGTGCAAATCTACCACACATGGTTAATTTTTAAGAGGATTAAATTGGTTGCTACTTGAGGGTTAATTAAAAATGGTGTACTATCAAGTAGTGTGTATTCACAATTATGGTTGCAAATTATATGGGAGCGCAATTGGGATAACTATTTAAAAAATTGAATTATAAACTATGTTAGGATACTATTGTATATTATTTCGACTAGAGAATCTATATGGTATTTATAATCTAAGACTATAGCATGTGCAATTGTAATTATTACCAACTTAGGTCTTTTTAATAGTTGATTAATCTAACGTGCATTCACAGGTGAAAGGCCTAATTTAATGTTGATTGCCAACGCTACCAATTACCTAACAAAACTATCAATATATACAAACGGATTTGTCTACAATTATTTATATTTCTTCATTCCGATTCTTCTATATCTAGTAGTGTTTCGTGATAATCAGGTTGTGAGTCTCTATCTAAAAATTCATCATAAGATTTACCAAAATTATTAGTACAATCTGGATCATCCGAGTATTCATCATCCTTTGTATCTATATCTTGATTCTCTAATTCAAGTTTCATTTTCTTTTTATATTCAGTTTTAAATATATTATAATCCTTTTGTGCCGCTTCTTCTTGCTCATATTCTTCTGGTGATACGTCTGAGTCGTGTTGAGTGCCTAAATGTGTATCTTCTAAAAACTGTATCGGTTCCATATTATCAGGAAAATACTTTTGTTTAACTATACCATTCTCATAATTTGGGTTATATTTATATTGATTTCCATACCCCATTTCTTTCATTAATTTCGTCGGCGCGTTTCTAAGGTGTATTGGGACTGGCAATTTTAATAAATCAGGTTGTTCATTGATTAACTTTTGTGCACTTCTTAAAGCTCTATACGATTTTGTTGATTTTGGAGCATTTGCTAATTTGTTAACACAATGAGCTAAGATGATTTCGCCTTCTGGAAATCCAACAAATTCAATCGCTTCCTTTGCTGAAATCATAAATGGTAAACATGAAGAATCTCTTAATCCAATATCTTCACTGGCAATTACAATCATACGTCTCATGATAAATAATGGATCCTCCCCTCCACTCAACATTTTAACTAGATAAAACATGGCTGCATTTGCATCCGAACCTCTAATTGATTTATGAAATGCGGAAATTATATCATAATGAGAATCTCCATTTCGATCATAAAATTGATGGAAATGTTGTGTCTTAAGTATTGGTTGTAACAATGGTTTTGTGACCTTGATCACTCCTGGTTTGTTGTCAATTGCTGAAAATTTCACACTTGACAAATACGCATTTATACTTTCTAATATATTCAATGCACTTCTTGAATCACCCATACTCAATTCTGCAATGTATTGATAACATTCTTTATCTAATGAAATATAATGTAAGTTATAAACGTTTTTCCTAACATTGTTAACATCATATAAAGCTTTTGAAATGATCTTAATCATCGATTCAGTATCTAATGGTTCCATTGTAAAAGTATGAAGTCTAGACAATAAAGCATTGTTTAAATTAAATGATGGATTTTCAGTAGTTGCTCCGATTAACGTAACTAATCCCTTTTCAACTACTGGTAATAATAAATCTTGAACTGCTTTATTATAACGATGAATTTCATCAAGAAATAAAATTGTACGTTGTTGGGTTAATTTCTTATGATTTTCAGCCTGAACAAACACTTCCTTCAATGCCTTTGCATTTGAATCGGCGCCTGATAATTCAATAAATCTACAACTTGTTGATTTTGCAATTATACGAGCTAAAGTAGTTTTACCACATCCCGGTTTTCCCCATAATAAAAATGAAGGGATTAAATCAGCCTGAATCATATTCTTAATAACTTTGATTAAACTTTCTTGTCCAAAGAAATCATCTAACGACTTGGGTCGTAGTCTGTGAGCCAATGGGGTGGTTGCATATTTCTTTAAATCTATATCATCTTTAGTAGTTAATGCTACTATTACTTTTTCCTTCTCTTGTGTACCTTCAATTATTTCATTTTGACTACTCTTTAGCCGTTTTGATTCTATTATTTTATCGGTCAAATTGGATTTCTTAATCTCCAATTTTGGTTTCTTTTTGGAATCGATTTTTAAACCCAATGCTGAAAATGGATTTCTTTTCTTCGAATCAATTTGCGGTTCTTCTTGATTATCTAGACAATAATTAACATGTCTTTCTAATGAATCATGTGGTATTCGTTTGGAACATATCGGACAAGTTGCAGCAGCAGCAGCAGCAGCTTCTTCTTGATTCATAAAAATAGTTTTACGCGTAAAACAAATAAAAATATTATTTATTATTATTATTCATTCTTTTATGTTGGATATCGAAGAAGAATATAGGAAATTTCAACAAGCTCCAAAATATGATCTAAATAGTGAAGAATTATTTTGCATCTGTAGGAAACCGGATCATGGAGAAATTATGATTGCATGTGATGGATGCGAAGAATGGTTTCATTTTAAATGTATGAAAATAGATTTCAATTATCAAAGTTTAATACAAAATTTTTACTGTAAATTTTGTGAATGGAAAGAAATCGGAAACACAAAATATAAAAGAAAATGTAGAATGATAGATTGTTATAAGCCTATAAATCCAGGTCTGAAATATTGCAGTGAAGAACATGGGAGATTATTTATGAAACAACAATTATTAAATGATGGAAATGAATTGAGTCCAAATATGATGAAAAGTGTATTGGATTATATAAATGATGATTATGAAAAACTTAAAGTATTAGGTAATGAATTTCCCGAATTACCTGAAGTTGTGCAATATAAAGAATCCAAATCACTTGATTCGTTCCCACACGATATTAAACAAGATTTAAAAGATAATCAAATAAAGGGACAGGAAATAGAATTGGGAATTAAACAACAAGAAGCAAGATTAAATAATTTACTTGACATGAAAGAAAATATCAAGCTATTGAATGAGAAATTAACAATATTGATATATCCAGAAGGTTCATCTAAAAAGGGACTGAAAAAGAAGGTTGATTTATGTCTTTGTAATAAATCTGATGAAAATTTGATTAGGAAATTTTATGAATCGGAGGATTTAATTAAAGAAATATCCGAATGTGAACAAGATTGGTTCCATTCAGTTTGTGTTAAGGAAAGAAGGAAATGTTTCCGTCATAACGGTTGGTGGAATTTATATCATGATGAAATAATTAAAAATTTGGAACAATTAAAATCACAGAAAATTAATTTAAATCAAGAAAAGGAAAATATACTATGTAATTATTCAAAAAAAGTATATGAAACTGTATAACTTATATTTATCTCTTCATACCATTTAATGTAGCTACTATTGTTCTTGAATGTTTGTATTTTCGAAATTCGCATAAATATGGGCTTTGCCAAGTACCTAAATTCAATCTACCATTAGATATAGGAATCGAAACCGATGCTCCAACAATACTACTTTTAACGTGCGATGGCATATCATCTGGGCCCTCATCTGAATGCAAATAATGTGTACCTTCGGGTACAATTCTGTCAAATGCATTATTCATATCGACTCTAACATCGGGGTCATAATTTTCATTCAAGGTTAAACCAGCGGAGGTATGTCTTATAAATAAATGCAATATTCCAATTTCGTAATCTTTGATTTGTGGCACATTCTTCATAACTTCATCTAGAATTAAATAACATCCTTTTGATCTGGGAGAAAGTGTGAAAGTAACTTGTTCCCACATGATTTGAAAAACAATTGATAAAATTATTTGTAGGATAAAAAAATTGCTTTTAATACACTAAGCGGCTTTTCTTTAAAACACCTCTTAATTTTATTACTTTGTAATTTTTAGTAAAGTGCGATGAGTAGTCGAAAAAAAAAAAAAAAAAAATTTAAATCTTGATCCTATTTTCATCCATCATCATGTCGTTAGCTATTCATCAAGATGATGCTGATATCTTATTAAAGCAAAAGAATGTGTTAAATGACGATAATGTTGAAAAATATAGAGTCGCAGGTCAAATAACTCAAACCGGTTTACAATATCTTATTTCATTAATTAATAATTCATATCATTTACAAACTATTGGTAAAATATCAATACAAGAATTATGTTTATTATCTGATTCGTTTCTATTTAAATTATTGAATAAACAATATGTTAATAAGGTTGAAGAAAAAGGTATCTCTCATCCAACTACTATAAATACAAATGAATTAATTAATGGGTTTGCACCTGAAATTGATGATGACAGAGATTTTTTTTTAAAGCAAGGTGATGTCGTTACCATTAGTTTAGGTGTACAAATTGATGGTTATACTTCTCAAGTCAGTCATACAATTGTAATATACCCAACTCAAGATTCTAAACCAACTGGTCCATTATTAGGAAATAATGCCGATGCCATCTGTGCATGTCATATTGCAACTGAAACAATAGTTGCATTATTAGGATGTTCATTGAGTCCTGAAAAATTACCACCAAATTTGAAATCAAATAAAATAACCGGTAGTTTGATCAGAAATTTAGTTGATTCAATTGCTGATTCATTCAATTGTGTCGTTTTACCAGGTTCGAAGATTAGAAGAGTTAGAAGATTTCTAGCTGGCCAAGCGGAAGGTATAGTTGCAGAACGTGATTTCAAGGGTGTCGTATGGGATGAATCACACCAAGAAATCAGATTATTAAAACAAGGTAATAATACAATTCAAGATTTGATTGTACATGAAAAACCACAACAAACTAATAATTCATCATCAGTTCCAAGCGATGAGTTTTCAATTGAACCTGGTGAAGTATATCAAATTGATTTAAAAATGTGTGGATTGTCTAATTCAAAAGAACTCGGTATTATAACTAGTGACGAAATTGATCATTTTTCAGGTAAAAATAATAAACAAGATTTTAATTGTAGAAGTTCAATTTTCATACGTGATTTTGCAATAATTCATCAATTGAAATTAAAAACAGCAAGAAAAATCTTGGGTGAAATTGATAAGAAACTCTCAGTTTATCCATTTAAATTGGATTATATTGGAGGTGATTTAATTGATAATGAATTATCACAAGATGAAATAAGTTTACAAATTGGACAATTAAAAGAACGTATGAAATCAAACAGATTGGGATCATCAGAATTAATAAATCGTCATTTAATTAAATCAAAACCGATACAAATTACTAAATTTGTTCCGTTGAAAGAAATTTTATTAACTTCAAACCCAACAGGTAAACATGGTATTGATTTGGCAAAACCAGTGTTGCCAGGTATGGAAATTCCATTACCTAATTTGGGAGTGTCGAGTATCAAATTGAAATCATTATTGAAAAAAGGGTATAATATAAGCAATGTTAGAGAATCAACAACAGTAATAATAAATAACACTAATAATGAAATTATAAGATTAAATGGTGGTGAGCAAACAGCAAATATTAATTGGGTTCATTCAGATTATAAATTGGGTCAAGATTTACAAGATACAATAAATTATTTAATCCAATTGACAAAAGATAAGAGATTTGGTATTAATTTAAAAGTTGTTAATCCGTATAAATTAAAACAACAAAATATGTCAGTTGAATCAATGCAAATAGATTAAACAAATACATAATAAATGTAATATAAAGAAGGCGGTATTTTTATTGACTAATTATTTATCACCTATTACATTCCGTAAATGGGTGGGTGCACGCCTCTTGCTTTTATCTAAATCGAAGGAACCAAGCAAATTTAATTTATGGATGGCAAACTGGTGTGCGGAGTACACGACTTTGTGTATATAATAATTATATAATATATACATATATATATATATATATATTGAAGAGAGATATTGGAGTATGAAAGAAGTGTATTGATTGAAATGTAGTAGTGTTAGTAGTGTTAGAAACTTGTACAACATTTTACATATATATCCATGGCAACAGGAAGGGAAGGTTGTAATTTTCCTTCATTTTCTCTCCTTTGATTTATTAAAATCACAACAGAAATAAAAATCTAAATTTACTACACAACCCAGAACAACCACTCAATACTTTTAAAGTAAAACACAACATCTTTCATTTTTCATATATCCAATTCAAATATAGATTTCTGTTAATTCAACAAATATATTGTTTCCAATACTATAATTTTGTTTAATTGAACACAATTTAAGTAAAGTAAAGAAAAAGGTATGTACTTATTATTATTTTAATTAAAATCAATCAAGCTCTTATTGATTCACGGCATCAAATCAAATGGATTGACATATCAACTACAAATTCAATCAACAGATC
>JAJMBM010000063.1:0-44789 GCA_030565325.1 Insectozyma coleopterorum
AATTGGATTTTAAGAATTTCAAGGTTGCATTATTTGTGAAGATTGTGTATTGTGTGAAATTAATGTTTAAGAATTATTATCATACACATTATGAATGCAATATTCTAAATCCAAAAATCATGTGGTATTTAACATTACTTGTATAAAAATTAAATTTTATCAATATGGAGAATAATTTAGGGTAAATTTTGAATGCATTGATATTTGAAATCATCAAGTTGTGGGAAATTTGAGATGTTAAATTGGGATACTTTAAGGAAGTTGAAAGAAGTATAAAATTCATTAAAACTTTAAATGTTAAAAATCTTGTGTATATCAAGTATTGCTATCATATATATTATTATCTCTAAATCTCTTTTTTACTCTATTCTCTTGTAGAATTTCTCTGTAGCTAACTTGTGTTCTTTATTTCTGGAAATCTTTGGCATCTTGATCAGAAACAACTTTTTGGCTCTCAACTATTCAAATTACCCACGCGACGTATATTCAATTTATATTGAATCAATCCAAGTTTAATTTGGTTTGTACAATTATTTCTCAGTGTTTTGGACTGTTGTATTTCTTTGCTGAGTTGTTGCTGAATTTAGCGTTTAATGGATTATTGTACAAAGATTTAAATACCATTGTTTTTTTTTTAAAAAGGATAGATGAAAAGATGAAGAGATAAGAATATGAAGATACCTTATTATACTAGATATATACAAGCTGGTGATCTAGCATTAAAACTGTATAAATAACTATTGATTATTATTTGTTTATCTCATACAATTATATAACTACACTAGTAAGTTTCAAAAATTTTTTTTTTCTCCTTTTATCTAATAATTTTTATTCCAAGTGCTAATCAATTGGTCTAATCAAACACGTAAAAATTAGCACATGAGTCATTGTAATCTGATACCACCAATTAATACCGATAAAAGTAATTCACAAAACTCATCAATGTTTAAAAGGAGCTATAAAGATGCCATTAATGCATTGAATACTTTACAATCAAATTTTGCATCAATTGAAGGTTTAAAAAAAATTGGACCAAATGTCAACAGGAATGAATTATCAATTAATGAAGTTTATGAATATATAAGACGTATAGGTTATACAGCTTCAGACTTGAATAAATTAAATATTATTCACGTCACTGGTACAAAAGGTAAAGGGTCGACTTGTGCATTCACAGAGTCAATTTTAAGGCAATATCAAGGTAAAGGTATGCCTATCAATAAAATTGGTCTATATACATCTCCACATTTGAAATCAGTCCGTGAAAGAATAAGGATAAATGGTGAACCAATTGATAAAGAGTTATTTGCAAAATATTTCTTTGAAGTTTGGGATAAACTATCAAGTACAAAATCTGACTCAAAAGTTTGGCCAAGTTTACAACCGTGTGAAACAGTTAAACCAATGTACTTTAAATATTTAACTATTTTATCATTTCATGTGTTTTTGAAAGAAGGCATTGATACCGCTATTTATGAAGTTGGGGTTGGTGGGACTTATGACTCGACAAATATAATCGAAAAACCAACGGTAACAGGAATTTCAGCATTGGGTATAGACCATACATTTATGCTAGGCAATACAATTCAGAGTATAACTGAAAATAAAACTGGGATTTTTAAAGGGGACTGTCCAGCTTTTGTATCAAAACAAGTCGAATATCCTGAATCAGAAGAAGTGATAAAAGAAAGAGCAAAGGAGTTGAGTGTTTCATCACTAGTATTCGTAAATGATAACTTACCAGATGATGTTAAATTAGGGTTGTCCGGTGACTTTCAAAAATCCAATGCCGCTTTAGCCATAAGATTGGCTAGTACACATTTAAAAGCAATGGGAGTAGTAAAAGATTTACCAAAGTTTGATAAAGAAGAAAATATAGAAACATTACCAAAACAATTTATTCAAGGTTTAGAATCAGTTAATTGGCCTGGTAGATGTCAAATTATAAGAGATGGTAAAATAACATGGTACGTTGATGGAGCTCATACTAATGAATCAATATGTGCATCATCAAGATGGTTTAAA
The DNA here is from genome assembly GCA_030565325.1 of Insectozyma coleopterorum. Taxonomy (NCBI): domain Eukaryota; kingdom Fungi; phylum Ascomycota; class Pichiomycetes; order Serinales; family Debaryomycetaceae; genus Insectozyma; species Insectozyma coleopterorum. The sequence goes on from JAJMBM010000063.1 coordinate 2,026, forward strand.
GAAGAACAAACAAAGACCAAAAATACCAAAAGGTTAACTTTATTATTTAATCAACAAGGAAGAGAGAATTACAAAGAGTTAATCACTAAATTATATCAAGAATTACCGGGAATCGAGTTCAAGGATGTCATTTTCACTCCAAATACAACATGGGAGTCAGGTACTTATAATTCTGAATTAATATCAAATAATGTTTCAGAGGCAGCTGTAAAAAACCTAGAAATTCAAAATGATTTCAGTAAAATATGGTCAGAATTAGATAACAGTAAATCGAAAAGACACGTGTTTTCAAGCATCGAGTCAAGTGTAAAATATATTAAAGATCAAAATGTCGAAATGAATGTTTTTGTATGTGGATCATTACATTTAGTCGGTGGATTTTTAGTTGTGCTTGATAATGAAAGAGATTAGTTTGCGTCTATCATTTATTTATTAAAGGTACATAGAATTATAAATGCAGAAACACCACACAATCATACTCAACTGTTATTAACTATGTTTTCCCTAGCAGCTTTGACAACCTCATCTATATTGCTTAAGGAATCTCTCCATTGTTGTAAAGCAGTTTTAACGTCTTCCCAATTTTCTTTATTATCTTCACCTGCTATGACAAATCTGTTTACTCTACTCAAATAAAATTTTTCTTCAACTTGATTTAATTTACCTTCAATCACTTCTGATTTTATTGCATCAACTAATAATTCTTCCAATTCAAAAGATGATTCAAAATTTTGAATTTCTTTATAATCAAAAGTCAATTTTTCGTTTGATTTACTCGAAAAATATTTGGCCAATGCTAAGATTTTAGATTTTTTAATTATAAATTGTGTTGGTAAACCGTTTGAATTTTGAAAATCATCTTTTCCAAGAATTTCTCCACGTATGTATTTATTAAATATTTTTGGTAAATCATTAGCCAAGTTTTCTTTTAAGGATTTAGCAACATTATTGTTGATCAAAAAAGATATATCAACCACTTTTGATTTTAAAGCAAAAGTAATTAAATTATCTAATTCTTGATTTGATGTGATACTATATGATTGTGTGAAATTCTTGATTAATAATAATGATCTTTTGGAAAAATTTGAATCTAAATTAACAAAATTCCAAAATAATTCTTTAATCTCTTCTTCACTTGAGCTGGCTTCTTTTAACCAAGAAATTAGATTATCTCCAATATTTTTTTCAACCAAGTTAAAATCAATTTTAGATGAATCAATGATCTTCAAGATTTCTTGTAATATATATATTCTTATTTTTGAATTGATTGGTAATAAGTTAAAAATAGTACTATATATTGATAAGATAGTGGTTGATTTAATAGATTTTCTATCTTTCAAAGCTTGTGGTTGAGATGGAGTAATTTTTCTTAATTTTTCGTAAATTGATGAATTTAAATTGTTCAATACTTCTTCACGACTTGATAACTCCGATAAAATATGAATTAATAAATAAAATGTTGGTTCAAATTCTTTATCTGTTAACTTTCTAAATTTGTCATCTGTTGATTCTTTGTTAATCTTTTCAACTAATTCTTGCTTATTTAATTTAGTATCATCGCAACCTTCATGTAAGTTCAAGCTGGCAGAAAATTCACTAGAATTATTTAAATTATCAATTATGTTACTATATTCTTTAATAGATCCTGTTAAGTCATTATCTACAACTATAACTGATGCCATTTTCAATATGTTTGGTATTTTTTATCGATTTGAAAAATTTTCCAATGTAAAGAGAAATCAATATATACAGGTCAAAGGTGTAATTTTAATTATGCGTGTATTCATGCACAAATAATTATACTTATTCATCTTCATCTTCTTCATTAATGACAGGTTCATATGAAGTTTTATTACCATTGCTAGCATTTGATCCATTACTAAGCCAATCTTGAACTTGTTTGGTATCTTGATATGATTTTGGAAAAACTGTAGTAGGACTGTTATGAATGTAATTTAAAAACATTGAAGGAGATACTTTTTTAGATGCTTTATTACCAAACTTGAAACCCATAGGTGGCGAAGAAGCTCTTTGATATTGAGATTTCTCCGGATTATTGGCACTGATAATACCCGGCAAATCAGTTGTAAAATCAATTGATGCATTATTTTCATTATTTACATTGTTTTCTGATAGATAACCTCCTAGTTTCGAAAAAGACGGCTTCTTTTTAGTAGCATTTGTAGATGTAGGAGTGGAAATTCCAGCTGATGAATTTGTTTGAATTGATACATCTGAAGAAAATGTACGTTTATACCTAGGCCGTTTTTTATGCCTATTAGTGGTAATAGTTGATGAGGTAGGAGTCATACCAGATGACAGAATTCTCGAGTTATCATGTGATGTGTTGATACTCGACTCATAAACATCCTCGTCCTCATCATCATCGTCCTCCTCCTCATCATCATCATCATCATCTTCATCATCATCTTCATCATATTCATCCATTGGATCTGTTTCATCCAAAATATCTAATTCTGATTCCGATAACATAGTCGACATTTGACTTAATCTGCTAAATTGACTAAATTGCGAAATCATGGATGAAGGTCTAGTTCTGGTTAATTTGTGATCCAAAGATGGAGGAGTCGATGGTAAGTCTGCGCCATTTGGTAGTAACAAATGCGAATCAGGAACATTATTGTCATTTTTTGAATTAAAATCTAAAGTTATTGATGCTGTAGAGCTTGGTTCAAATAGTAATGTAGATTCTTGAGTTGACTCTATATTTCGTTTGTCAGTTGAAGAAGACAATGTATTTCGAGATTGCATTGGATTTTGATCGCGATCAGGAAAGTTCTGTTTGATTTGTAATTCTAGTGGTCCATCATCGTCATGATCATTGTTAGTTACATTATTAGCCGTTGATCTACTAATTGAAGTGATATTACTATGATGCGAAGCTGAATCATCTGTCTTTTCAATATTAGAAACTGATTCAACATTACTATTCTTTGTTTTTTTCCAAAATTGAAGTTTGTTTAGTATGTTGCCACTTTTATTATTCTTTTTAATAATATCCTTGTTTGATGAAACATTTGATAATCTTCTTTCATCCGGAACAAATGAAACAGCTCTTTGTAAACGAGCGGATGGTATATCGACCCCACTTTTAACTATATTCGATTGTGGATTAGAAGAAGTGGATGATAACACTTGCAAGCTTTTCCTCGAATGAGACTTCATTAATGAAAGTTTTGGGTCTGCACTTATTCTACTTAGATCGGCTGTAGGTAATCTTGATATGTTAGAATTGGGTAATTGTCGTGATTGCAAAGGATAATCCAACGACTTTCTATATGTATTACTATTGGAAAGCTTTGTTAGATTGGTTTTGCTTGAATTTTTAATAGAACTTAAACTCAAAGTTGAAATGATTCTTTCCAAAGGTTGTGAGCCATTTAAGGATGGTTCAGAAGACAAAGATAATACACTTTTAACTCTTTTCTTTGATTTCCTAAGTGACAGTTTGGCTTCGTAATATTTTCGTTTTTTTTCTTTGATGTACTTTTTCTTCTTCTTTGTAAACTCTTGCGTCAATAGCAATTCATAAAATGCGGTCAATGAATTCATTTCATTATTAAATACACTTGTTTGCAATTCTTCAATATTTAAATCTAACCTTTCAAGTTTTTTCAATAAATCCTTTTCTATTTTTGTATTAAACGGTTGCTTAATCGAGTTATAATGTTGATTTATTGATAAAATAGATTCAGAATCATTTGCATCGTAATTCTTACCATTACTTTCTTTACCTTCCTTTTCCAAATGCTTATTATAAACATCTATTAAAAATGAAGAATTCAATATCTCATTCAAATCTGGTCTTCCATTTGGATCTTTACTCAACATTTTTTTGATTAATGAATTCACATCATTAGGTACATAATCGGTAAATTCAGGATCCATATTTAAGATTTTGTTCTTTACAATTAAATCATCATCATCATCAAACGGTAGTATGCCATAGAGCATTGTGTATAATATTATACCCATCGACCAAATGTCAATAGCAAACCCAGAATACTTTGATTGCTTTATTAATTCTGGAGCCATGTAAACAGTTGTGCCACATATTGTAGATAAAAATTTCCTTGATTGAGGATTAAACTCTCGAATGAAACCAAAGTCAGTTAATTTTACTACGGTTTTTTTTTGATCTGCTAACAATATGTTTTCCAACTTCAAATCTCTATGACTTAGATTTAAAGAATGAACATACTTAACACCTAAAACTATTTGAAAAAAAATAGCTTTACATTCTAATAATGATAATCTTCTTTTTTCGAAAATATAATAATATAATTCTCCACCTTGACAATACTCCATGACAATCCACAAATGATTTTCTGTCTTTATGACTTCATATAAACTGACTATATTTCTCATTTTCAATTGTTTATGATAATATATTTCTCGAACAATATTTGGATCATCAATTAAACCACATTTTAGTACAACGTTGATATTTAAAAGTATATGATAAGCTAGATAAACTTTACCAAATGAACCTTCTCCAATTTCTTCTATAATTTTGTAATTTCCAATTTGGTTTATTTTTGGTGAAGTAATGTCTAAATAGAAATGATTGAATTGGGCAGCTAATTTTGCCGTATTATTTTGGTCAAGGTTATATTTTCCATTAATATTTGATGGAGTAATATTACCACCACTACCATTCATAAGGAAACAAATGTCAAATCCAATGAAATTTTGTCTTTATCTTAGAAAACACTAAACTTGTTGTATCGATTGAATTTTAATGTGATAAATTGATAATTATTGTTTAAACATGAAACAAGAACCAAAAAAAACAACAACAGAAAATACAAATAAAAAGGAACAGTACAACAAATAAACTGGAAAACCTTTTCTATTTAACAAATGATATTTACCCACAATTTTGATTTGATATAAAATTGTAAATTTGTATGCTTCCAAAATGGTTAATGAAAATTTAATAACAAGATGTTTTCAAAGACAGAAGAATGAATACGCTGTAAAGATAAAAATGTTGCATGTATTTAATTATTATTACATAATAAATTCTCTGCATAGAATGAGACTCTATTTTTTTATTCATCAATAAATTATATTCCATTTAAAGTATGAACCATGGGGTCTACCGTACTACGTCATGTCTCAAAAGTTCTAGAAATAGTTTCATGAAAACTTCATATATAACAGGTTTATTGTCCAAGTTTGTTCTAGCATACAAATGTACGCTTCCAATTTTCAGAAGGAAATTTGTATCTGCATCAATTGCAAGAAATAATGGTTTACAACGACAGACTAAAATGCTCGATCAATACTCAAATTCTGCCCATACACTAGATATACCCAAAGACAGTACGAATCCAGTACTCTTGTCAAATAACGAAAAATTGCAAGTTCAGAAAGTATTAGAGAAGCAGTTTAAAAATTTAAAACAGCATCTCGAGAATAAATCACTTGACTCTCATTTTAGTTTATTAAATCAGGCTACTATGTCTGAGAAATCAGAAATCTTTGAAGTTATAACAGTTAAATTTAATAATATGTTAAAAGACAATTCACCAATTCTTCCATCAAGCATTACATTAGTGGATTTTATAAACCCCAACTGGAAAAATATACTACTGTTAATTTATTTAGTTGTCAACAATAAGTATCCTACAAAATTTTTACAATTTTTTAGTTTAAAAAGTCCAGAAGAATTGATTCTAAAGTTTTTACAATTTATTTCTTATAATGAATATTTAAAACACAAGATTGAAATTACACCATTTGAAAATTCAACCATAGATCTTTCAAATCCCACTCAATGGTATCCTGAAGCTAGAAAGATGAAACGTAAAATCATTATGCATGTTGGTCCAACCAATTCTGGTAAGACCTATAATTCATTACTCAAATTATCTAAATCCAACACTGGGTACTATGCCGGACCTCTAAGATTGTTGGCTAGAGAAATTTATGAAAAGTTTAATTCTAAAGGGATTGGTTGTAATTTAATCACTGGTGAAGAAGTTATACCTTCTATAAATAGTCATGGACAAGTGTCTGGCATCGCTTCTGGAACCATTGAGATGATTCCGCTTCATAAAAAAATGGATTTATGTGTCATTGATGAGATTCAAATGATATCAGATCCAAGTAGAGGATCAGTTTGGACTAATGCATTGTTGGGAGTTCTAGCTAAAGAGATACATTTATGTGGAGAAAAGAGCGCGGTACCATTTGTTAAAAAGTTGGTTGAAACTACTGGTGATGAATTAGAAGTTAAGAGTTTTGAAAGATTAGGTAAATTGACGGTTGAAAAAAAACCTATATCATTAGGCGAATTGAAGAAAGGTGATTGCTTGGTCGTGTTTTCAAAAAGAAGAATTTTAGAATTCAAGTGTAAGATTGAGCAACAAACTGAGTTAAAAGTAGGTATTATTTATGGAGCTTTACCACCAGAAATTAGAAACCAAGAAGCATCGAGGTTTAATAAAGGCAGTTATGATGTGCTAGTCGCATCGGATGCGATAGGTATGGGATTGAACTTGAAAATCAATAGAATAGTGTTTAGTGGTGTAAACAAATTTGATGGTAGTGGACTTTCGAATCTATCAGTATCTCAAGTAAAACAAATTGCTGGTAGAGCAGGTAGATTTGATGCAAAAACAGGCCCAAAAGAAGGATTTGTTACGGCTTTACAAAGATCATCATTGGTTTATATAAAACAATGTTTGCAAGTTAGCAATTCGGAAATAAAAAAAGCTTGTCTTTGGCCAATAGAATCAATATGGAGAAAATATATGTCTAACTATTCAACAACAAAACCCTTATCAGATATATTTGAAAAGTTTGAAAATGATTTTAAAAACTATAAAATGAAAGATTATTTTATTTCAGACACAGATAGCAGAATCGAAATACTAAGATTGATTTCAAATGATGAGAGATTAAGAGAGATGTTAATCGATGATCAATTGGTATTGAGTGAAAGTCCAATCAATCTAAGATTTTCAAATAATAATAAGTTATTACTCCCAACGGTTAGAAAGTTTTTTAATTGTATCATCGATAGAGGTTGCAAATCAGTTTTTGATTTTGAGTTTTTGGATTTGAAATTATTATCCAAGAAGCCAGCTTTGACAGGAAACGTTAATCAAATCTTGTCGAATGTCCAAGTGTTGGAGGACATACATAAATTGGTATTATTGTTCATGTGGTTGAGTCAAAGATGGCCAACACTTTTTATTGATAAAGAATCTGCCATAGAAGTCAAAGCCGTTGTTGAGAAGAGAATAAGCGAGGAATTGTCGAATATAAGAAGAATTAACAAGCTTAAATTAAACAAACCAAAATTTCACAAGAAAAAGAAAACTGTACATGTCTATAGTTAACTCCAGTTTGTAAATAGTAATAGAATAGAATTTGCAAATAATGTTTATTATTCATCTAATTCAGCCGAATATTACTACTACTTCTTTTTTCTATCGGATAACTAGATTTAGTTCTCTATATTCAAACATAGTTGATATTTTAACAGAATAATAAATCACCTACGGTAGTTACCTTGACGGACCAACAACTATATTTGTTTACGCGTCGTATAAATATATAAGCCGCAGATTATAAGAAATAACTAACTTTAGTTACAAATTCAGAAATATGGAAAATTGGAACGAGATGGAAAAAAAAATAAAAAAAAAAAAAAAAATTTCAAGATCTGAAAAAAGTAAATTTCTGTTATTCAAGCATATTTTCTTGACGTTTATTAGTTACATATATTCCATTAATAAGATAGAAATATGCCATTTGCACCAGTTTATATTGTTTCAACTGCCAGAACTCCAATTGGTTCATTCCAAGGAGGTTTATCATCATTATCGTATTCTGATTTAGGTGCAACCGCTGTTAAAGCAGCATTAGAAAAAGTTCCTCAAATAAAACCTGAAACTGTCGATGAAATTTTCTTTGGTGGTGTTTTACTAGCAAACGTTGGTCAAGCTCCAGCCAGACAAGTTGCATTAAAAGCTGGTTTAAGCGAATCAATCGTTGCAACAACCATTAACAAAGTTTGTGCATCAGGTATGAAGGCAACAATTTTGGGTGCTCAAAATATTATTTGTGGTACTAGTGATATTGTTATTGTTGGTGGTGCCGAATCAATGTCAAACACTCCATATTATGTACCATCAGCAAGAACTGGAGCTAGATATGGTGACGCTTCATTAGTTGACGGAATACAAAAAGATGGTTTATTGGATGTTTATGAACAAAAATTAATGGGAGTTGCAGCTGAAAAATGTGCTAAAGAACATTCCTTTACAAGAGACCATCAAGATGAATTCGCTATAGAATCATATAAAAAGGCTCAAGAAGCAGCAGCAAATGGTAAATTTGACTCAGAAATAACACCAGTTACAATTAAGGGTATTAGAGGTAAACCAGATGTTATTGTTAAACAAGATGAAGAAATTAAAAATTTTAATGAATCAAGATTAAGGTCAGCTAGAACAGTATTTCAAAAAGAAAATGGAACTGTTACTGCCCCAAATGCTTCAAAATTAAACGATGGTGGTGCTGCATTAATTTTAGTTTCTGAATCAAAGTTAAAAGAGTTGGGTTTAAAACCATTAGCTAAAATTATTGGTTGGGGTGACGCTGCTAGAACACCAATCGATTTTACTGTTGCACCAGCTTTGGCTATTCCTAAAGCTTTGAAACATGCAAATGTTCCAATGGATCAAGTTGATTACTTTGAATTAAACGAAGCATTTTCAGTTGTTGGTTTAGCCAATGCTAAATTATGTAATATTCCAAATGAAAAATTGAATAAATATGGTGGTGCAGTTGCTTTAGGTCATCCTTTAGGATGTTCAGGTGCTAGAATCATTATCACTTTGTTATCAGTTTTAAGTCAAGAAGGTGGTAAAATCGGATGTGCTGGTGTTTGCAATGGTGGAGGTGGAGCTTCATCAATTGTTATTGAAAAAGTTGATACCGAGGATTCTAAATTATAACCAAGTAATTTAAATAATTCAAACCTTTGCTACAAATTTCTAAATAATATATGACAGATTTTTTTTTGTTCTCTTTTTCATTTTTTTTTTTTTTTTTTTTTTTTCCATGTTGTATATTTCATTCAGAATGAATAGATGATTTGAATTTTATTATTTTCTAATGTCAGTTGATTACCTATGGACAGAAACCGAACTAGCCAACTATGAAAGAGAAGCGCTATTCTCGGATACAACAATCACATTTGTTATAATTTCTCCAAATATCGACGATTGTTTACTGAATTTAATCCTGTTTATGAAACCTTGGGATGTCGAGTACCCTTGGAATTTTACCAAGCCTCAATTCCAGAAGTTGAATGACAATGACGCTTTTCTGTATATATATGGAGAATTAAATTACCATGAATTTTATCAGGATGCAGACTTGTTGTTATCAATTTTATTTTTATTCACAAAACATTATCAAGATTGTTTTATACATTGTTGGGATAATGAACTAATTGAACCAGTTTTATTTCACTGCCATGAAGTATTATCCGAACATCTTCAGAATGTAGCATCTTCACAAAATAGAGTGTGGTTGTATGATTATAAATGCATCGAATTGAACCAACATTCAAATGATTATTTGAGTTTGAGAAAGGCTATACATCAGATTATAAATAATGATTACCATATAAATTCAAATATTACCAATATAATGTTGGAATTCACTCAATTAAAAGACTTTCTAGGAGATGTTCATGATCTTGACTTATCTCTTCCTATCAAATATGCAAAACTATTATCCAATAATCCAATGCTAGTTTCAACGTCTCTAATTGAATTAGAAGATGTTGATCAATTTGATTTTGTTTTAAAAGGAGGAGATGAGAAGTTGATTGATATAACTGTTCCGGTCAATAGTATGAATTTAGGTATTTTACTTGGTATCACTCATGAACATTCTCAAATGTCTGATTTCAAATCAAGTGCAAGTGGAATTATAGTGGAAGGTTTAATAAAATATGAAAGCAAAAACAAGTTTGATGTCATACCCAATGAAATTAAATTGAATTCAAGATATCTCTTACAAGATGCTTTGATAACTAAAGGGTTAATTCAAGGTAGAATTGAAGAAAATAGAGAAACCTATGATGTTATCTTGAATTCCTCAAATGATTCATTTAAGGGAGAAGAAGAAGAAGAAGAAGAAGAAGAAAAATTAGCACATCAATTGGAAGAGATTTTTGAAGAAGGAAAAACGCATTTACAAGATGCTGTTGATGAAGAAGATAGCTGGGAAGATGATGAAGATGATGAATTAACAGACGATGAATTGAATTTATTTCGATGGAAATATTATGATGTGACATCAGAATGGTTGCCTGTAAATGAAGTGAAATCAAAGTTTGATCAGTTTCAACAATCAATATTAAAACAAAATGAAGAGTTTAAAGAAGTATTTAAAAATAGTGAGTTTGAGGATTTTCCAGAATTTCTAGAACTGGAAATTATTCTAGAAATAAATAAATCAAGTAATAAAGATTATACAGATGATAGTGATTATGAAAGTGAAAACTCACAAACTTATCAAGGAAGTATGCCATTTGACGAGTACTTAAAATTTAAAAGACAGTTGAGAAAAGATCCAAGAGATGACACTGCTAAATATGAAAGCGACGGAGATGATGTCGATTGGGAGGATATAACAGATGATGAATCTCAGAATTACATGTCTGAAGATTCGCAAGATTATATTGAAGCTTACGATGTTGATACTTCAAAGATTGAAGAAATTACAGATTCGCCTAATTTTCTGTTAAATGAAGAAAATGTTGATGTAGTAACAAAGAATATGAAAAATTTAAATACCAAAGATAGAATCTAAGAATATTCGTTTAATTAAAAATACATATTACTAGTCACAATACAAAATTAGTCAATATTAATTACTGGGTATACTTAATCCTCTTTTATTTAATTCATGAATTGTCCAAATCCATGTTCTTGCAGCTGAATCCATATCACTTGCGATGTGAGAGGGTTGATGTTCTCTACCGCCATTAGAAAAACATTTACCATTATCATCCTCAATATTTAGTCGAGGGTTTAGACAACAATTTATAACTTCACTAGAAGCTTGTTGATAAGAAACGCCAAAAAAGTAACCAAAAATTTGAAAGAAACACCAAAATAGTATACCAACAATTGGTAAATTCGTCCAATAAGTGAATAAATTTGTGTTCATAATAAATCCTGGATGTACAATTAGACATAAAATTTTGGGATTCCTTAAAGATAGCATTTTCATTAGATGTACTCCTGCAGTTTTTGCAATTCCATACCTTATCCAAGTGAATATGAAATTTGGTTTTAAATTATAATTAAAATTCAAATTATACAAATATTTTGAAAAGATGAATCGATGGCCCACAGAGTTCAAATAAACGATTCTTGGTGACGAAGTTGTGGGCGATTTAAGTAAAGTTCGTTCCATAATTGGTAATAGTTTGATTGTTAATAGAAACTGAGATAAAAAATTTGTTTGCAACTGTAATTCAAAATTGTCTTGAGTTTTCAAATACGGACTTGTCATTGTACTAGCATTATTAATTAATAAATGTAGAGATGTCTCTCTTCGTGTGAAAATTTCAACAGCATTTAACACCAGATTTAAATTGCTTAAATCAATTTCCAAATAATGTAATTCACCTAAAAATCTATTTGTACTTTGACTATTTGTATAAATAGACCTTACATCATTTGATTTTAATTTTATTTCATCAATAGACTTTAAACATCTTGATTTATTTCTACCAGCTATATAAATAATAAATCCATGTAAATATAAATGCAAAACCGTGTAAAATCCAATGCCACTATTTCCACCAGTTATTAGTGCGACTTTTTTCTCTTGCCGGGGATTCAAATATGGAAACGAATCTATTTCCAATGAATTTAATGATGGCATGTAATCCGATAAGTTAATCTCTGTTAGTCTACTGTTCGTAGTACCACTTTTTATTATTTTCTTGGTTTAGACAAAAAAAACAAAAGAAAAAAAAAAAGAAAAAAAAAGAAAATCACCATTACGATAACTTACATTAATTTACTATGATCCATGATAAATCAAGAGTACAATTGTATGTTTGAAAAACATATTAAGCACTGACTTATCAGTTTATGACTTCTACAATTGACGCTTTATTCATACACGCAAACTGACTGAACACTTTTACACTCCAAGGAGTTGATGTATTAAAATTTTCACACTGTGTGTGTATGTCTTTGTTTTAATCTATAAAGTCTATTCTAATTTACAATTTCAACTTTTGAATCAATTCATTGAATATTGCTTCTGGGGTTCTATTTAGTGTATCAATTGCTAAGCACTCACCGCCATTTTCTAATAATTCATCATCTTTTGGTATTTCCATAATGTCATATTGAGATTTAACCATATCTGATTTCATGAAATGACCTTGTCTATTATTTACACGTTTAATCAAATCAGTATAATTTGAATACAAAAATACAAATCTAAATCGAAGGTGCTCTTTCTCAACTGAATTATCTTTAATGTATTGTCTATAGATTTTTTTCAACATTGAACATGAAACAACACTAATTGTTTGAGGATCTTTTAATGCTGCTTCACTTGAAATTTTACTTAATTCCTTCAACCAACCCCATCTATCATCATCAGTTAAAGGTTCACCTCTTGCCATTTTATCAATATTTGATTGTGGATGTAAAGTATCACCTTCAATAAAAGTACACTTTAAATATGATGCCAATAATTCACCTTGAGTTGTTTTACCAGTTCCAGCCGGGCCCCCGACTACAATGACCGTGTGTTGCTTTTGTGTAGACATTTCCTGTAGATATATGGATATAATATATGTGTAAGTATTTGAATGGAATATAAACAAAAAAGAACGCAAATGAAAATATCTTGATTCAAGATTTCAATAATGGAAGAATATTAAAATCAAAGTAAAATTGTTTTTGACGGTTGCAATCTTAATTTCGGCTTTCAATATAGTATCTAACTTATATAGGTTAGACATTATTGGGGGATTCGTAGGTTGAAAATTTGGGGGACGTGAGAGGTGTGCGGAAAAAATACACCGTTACAAGGTTCTAGAAACAAAATGGTTTGCAGCGACCGCACACCAATCACGTGCGCGAACACGTGATATCATTTAGAATAAACCAGAAGATCGGGGCCTAGTTGTGATGAGGCTTCTGGTTTGCCGGTTTAATAATATAGTAGTACGAGGAGAAACATAAAAATGTTGCTTAATATCGGAATAAAATAACAGTTAATAAGATATAATTATAACTATTATTTTATTCATGATAATGTTTGATTATTAGCATTAAGCGCGAAGTCATATAAAAGTATGCTATGCTTTATTGATGAAACCTTATATACAAATATGTACAGTTTCTAAAGCTAACATCACATCAATATATATGTTACTTATTTCCACCTCTCTGTTGTGCAAAACACTTTTGAGCAGAAGATAACCGCTAATTTTTATTAGTTATAATCTGGAAAGTATAGAGAAATAAATAAATAAATAAATAAATAAATAAATAAATAAATAAATAAATAAATAAATAGAGAAATAAATAAATAAATAGTAAATAAATAAATAAATAAACAAATAAATAAGTAAATAAATAAATAAATAAATAAATAAATAAATAAATAGAGAAATAAATAAATAAATAGTAAATAAATAAATAAATAGAGAAATAAATAAATAAATAGTAAATAAATAAATAAATAAACAAATAAATAAGTAAATAAATAAATACATACGATGTATTGTTTTATTCCAACATTATCATATTTAGACTTCTATATATCATAAAATTATTTGTATTTCAAAATCTTCTTCTAATTCTGTATCACCCACCGTTTCATTTAGATTCATTTCTTCGTCATCAAAAATCATTTTTATTTTACCTTCTTTAATCAAATTTTGATCAATATTTTTTACTTTCAAATAATGAATCAACAAATTCATTAATTTAGTCTTTGCACTTACTTTCACTTCTATTCTTTTATTATCTTTACCTTTTAAACCAATTTTGAAAAATTCTTCATCTCCATCTTCGTCTACATTAACATCAACGACATTCAGCTCTTTTGATGGTACTTGTTCCATAACTTCGTCTTCAAATTCGTCTTCATCAGTACTCACGTCTGGAGCCATTTCTTGTAAATCATCCCTATCATCATCAATGCCTTCAATAATCGGAGTCCTCATTTGTAATTCAGGAAATACACTCTGAAATGAATCTCTGATTTCACGTGGTATTAAATAGAAATTTAACAATGGAGGTTCAATTGATTCTATTTTATCAACGGTTGGATCAAAGTTTCCACCATTAGGGGGTATTCTTAAAGTTTTGGGCGTATAAAATCGTTTGATTAAAAGTTTCCCTTCACACCAAATTAATTCATTATTATTGAAGTCATATCTTGATAAATAGAACGGTTGTAATTTATCTTTAAATTTCAATGTGAAATAATCAACCGCTGATTTTAAAATTTTATCAAATTTTTTCAACCCCTTGACTCCAAAATCTACTTGACATATTTCATTCATTGGTACTGGCAATTTCGATGTCACTCGTATTATATATTTCCGTTTCTTTTCCGATTCATTGTCGAAATTATAAGCTTTAGGATTATTCTCCGTAATTGATGGAGACTTTTTAACTGACAGTTGTTTTAGTATTTGTTGGAATATCAAATCATCTTCATCCCCTTCCGAATCATACAACACTGGAGTAAACTGTTTTACTTTCTGTTCAGCTTTTATTTTTAATTCAATCTCTCTCCGTATTCTCTCTTTATCAACCGGGGGAGGACTTATAGATGGAATAATTACTTGAGGTTCTAACATATCATTGCTTTTATTAAAATGTTCAGACTTGGATTGATGGTTGCTTATGTTTGGGTATGAAGTTCCACTTATAGTTGAATCTTGATTAACCAGAGTATCAGTTTTGCTTCCCATTATCTTTATTTCATTGTTCACTTCTAGCTTTGCATGACTTTTGTGCTTATTCTTCTTGTTCTTTTTCTTCTTGGATTTGGCATCAAATGAACCACTTAGTGAAAAAAAATCATCATCCAATAAATCTTTCTTTCGTTTTTTACTACTTGTTATATCTTCCTTGGAAGTGTCTAC
The DNA here is from genome assembly GCA_030565325.1 of Insectozyma coleopterorum. Classification (NCBI taxonomy): domain Eukaryota; kingdom Fungi; phylum Ascomycota; class Pichiomycetes; order Serinales; family Debaryomycetaceae; genus Insectozyma; species Insectozyma coleopterorum. The sequence continues at coordinate 17,216 of JAJMBM010000063.1, forward strand.
AATAAGTTGGTTGTCCTCTTCCATCAATTCAAATTTTTTTTGCTCTTCCTTTTATCAATAAAACTTTAGAATTTGTTGACAAATTATATTACTAACCACTAGTTTTAAAATACTTTATGTAGATTTCGTTAACCTTTCCCAATTTTTTTTTTTTTTTTTTTTGATTGAATTGTGTTATTTGAAATTTATCGATTACACCTCTTTGGTTTTCAATTTTATTTCTTGCACATTTAATTCTTTTCTGTTGTAAGAAAAAGTATAACAAAACTAAAAAGTATCTGAAACAATATCAAATTCAGTTCATGTATAAAACACAAAAAGAAGGGTCATTCAAATCACGAGTAGTCATATATTACGGTCAAAATAATGAATGGTATAAGAAATTGTTACGTTATAGATCAGATTGGGCAGATAAGTTGTTTTATGTTGATGAATCATTAGTTCAAGATCATTCCGAAGATATCAAACAATTGCAAACCTTAACAAACGACCAACTAAATATACGTGACTTGGAACTAAAAGAAGTTGATGAAAGGTTTGTAAACTTACGGTTTAATTCAAACCGGGAGATAGACCTCAAGTTAAATAAAGAAGTGATTCAAACCTTAAAACTTGACCACGAAAGAGTAATTGATTTAAAAACACAACTCAAGAGAAATGCTCATATTTTATCGTTAGGAGGAACTATAACTTCACAACAATGGCTACCTAGACCTATCGATGATCAATCAGGCAAAAGTTATTTGGCCGTATCGATATTTAATAATCCCAATGGAATTAAAGATATGTTTAATCCTGAATTAAGGATATTTAATAAAATTAGAAAAGATTTCAAAATAAATTCTTCTATACAGATTTGGGAGTATGACCTAAACAAGAATGAAATTCAATTGAAAAATATCTTAGTAACCACCAAGTATGGTTCTCCTATTGATATTAAATGGGTTCCGATGTATTCAACGGGAAATGTACTAGGGGTTCTAAGTGGTGCATTTACTGGAGGTGAGCTACACTTTTTCAAAATTCATGATGATTTACCCAAATATTCTGTTGTTGAAAACCCTTCATTTTCTATTACTTCAAGAAACGTTACAAATAGTCTTAACGATTTTAATAATATAACATGTTACGATTTTATGGGTTATGAAAAAGTATTAATTGGCTTGGAAGATGGTTACATATCCGAATTCCAATTACCTTTTAACAATAATGAAAAACAAGAAGAATTAAATATTCCAAATTTCAAATTTTATTTAGCAGATGGTAATATTAGTTCAATTTTAACTGCTGCAACAAAAGAAGAAAATGAATACTTAAATATCATAAATACACAAGCTCTAAGTTCCTATGGATATTTAACGACCAATCCAGTTCAAGACATATTTACTCCATTAGTTTTTAAATCGGTTACGAAACCAACATTTAACTGGTTCTTACAAAATTATATAGGAAGTATCACTTTTGATACAAATAATTTAGTTCAGTTAAAGATGCCAATGGATTCTCAATCGTCATATGTCAAAGGTGATTTTTATGTAACTTGTTCAGAATTATCATCTATAATTGGACATCCGCTTTTATTATGTGGTGGTTCGAACGGTGATATATCAATTTTTAATTATTTAAGAAGATTTGCAAATCAAAAAGTTAGTCATAAATTTACTGTTCCATTAAAGTTATGGAAATTTGAACTAGACGAAAACGAGAAATTGTCATTGACAGCAGATTTTGAAAAATTTCCAATAGAAAATCCAATGGGACCTTCTTTATCTCCACCTGAGGTTAACATTAGTAGTTTAAGCTGGAATAATAATGCGATTGGTTCATCTATTTATTCAGGTGCTACATCGTCCGGTTTACTCATAATAGAAAGACTAGATCCTAAGCACATGTAAATTTAAAATATAATATATATTATTAATACTTGGGAAATGTTTGATCCACATCTTCACTCCATTTATTTAAACCACCTATTATATCTTTAACATTTTTATAATTTGAATCTAATAATTTCTTTGCTGCCAATTGAGAATCATTACCAAACCTGCAAACAACATATATCTCATCATCTTTTGAAACATTTGGTAATATTTCATCTATATTCTCAGATTTTCTAAACGCCGAATCCCATTCAATATTTATAGAATTGTTTAATTTTGTTATTTCAAATTGTTCCTTTGGTCTTACATCAATTAATACATGATTTGACGTGACATCTTTGTAGTCTTTGACGGAAATTCTATACTTTGATTCAATTGGAGTAAAATTAACTTTACCACAGAATACTGAATAATTTAAATCACCATTCAGTATCATTTCTTGAGTAATTTCAGGATGATCACCACAAACTAAACAATTTTTTTGTTTCGATCTCATTTTGAATGTTCTTATAGTTTGTCGTGGGTAAGCCGAATAACTTGATAAGAATGGTTTAAAATTTTCATCAGTATAGTAACCAGTTAATAATTTAATAGTTTCCATAGCCATCGCTACACCCATGATTCCAATTGCTGGTCCAATAACACCACCATCTGAACATGATGTTACATTTTGCGGGCTTGGTGGTGTTGGATAAAAGCATCTATAACAAGGTCCAACCGTATTAAAATTTAAAATTGATAATTGACCGTCAGCTTTTAAGCCTGAGCCGGAAACAATTGTTTTTCCAAGTATAACACATGTATCGTTTATCAAATATCTAATAGCAGGATGATCAGTACAATCCAATACTAAATCATATTTTTTGATAATATCAAATGAATTCTCATTAGTTAATCTACAACAATGAGTTTCAATATTTACATGAGGATTCAACTTATTCAAATATTGCTTTGCTGACTCACATTTATGTAAACCAACAGTTTCAGTATTATGAATGATTTGTCTATGTAAATTACTTTTATCAACTACATCATCATCTATTATTCCAATAGTGCCGACACCCGAACCAGCCAAATACATTAGAGCCGGAGACCCTAACCCCCCAGCTCCAACAACCAATATTCTAGCATTTTTTAGTTTAATTTGAGAATTTTTCGAACCAAATTGCGGTACAATCATTTGCCTACCATATCTCTTATACTCATCAAGACAAAAGTTTTCATCAATTTTTTGGAAGCCTTCTTTGTCTTTATTTTGACACAAGTTTCTAAGTTGATAATTTTCTAATTCTAAACGTTTAATTTTATCTACAAGACTTTGTATCGATGGTTGTGACATTTATTTATCAAAAAATTGAAATTTCTTTTACAATGTTAATTCTTCTCACTCATCAAAAATATTATTATTAATTATACAAAATTTTAAATGTTTTATTTATTTATGGAAGAAATTCAATTTCATCATTTGTAGATATACATTATACAATTATACAATTTTTTGTTTAAAGAAGAATGATTTTAAATGACGTAATTGGTAAACACAAGTACCAACTAAAACTACCAATTGCACAATTGACCATTTTACAACTCTTGAATTTGTTGATTCAGATTGATTTCTAAAAGCAGCTTCTCTTTCTCTCATATGTTCTTGTTCATAATGAATTTTATCCAATTGAGTATATAAATCATTAACTTTTCTAGTCAAGTCATCGACCATTCTTGTGGATTTTGAATCGATATAATCATGAGCTGAACCTTGTACAAGATCAAAAAAGATTCTGTGATTTTTGTTCAGGGTACCATCCGTATATATTGGTGTCAAACAAAACTTATGTTCACCGGAATCTAATGAAGTAAATGCAAAATCACCTTCTGGGGAAGATTTTTGATCCGCAACCTTATGATTATTGTCGAATGTTTCTTCAATTGTAATTTGTACTTTTAAATTATGATTTTTAATGTATTCATTTGTATGTTCATTCTTTTCGTACGCATCAATTTTACCAACTAATAAAGTATCTTCAGGTAATTCTTCGAAAAAACATTTTGTTTCACCGGTTTTAACATAAAAGTGCAATGCATTGGTTATTTGAATACTGAGTAATAAGCATACTAGTAACCTATTTGTCAATGATTTCAACATTTTTGAGTATTGATTTTAATGAAAAATTTTTAGATTTCCACGTAAATTTATAATTTATAGTATTAGTTAAGGACAACAACATTAACAACAACAAAAAAAAAAAAAAAAAAAAAAAAAAAGAGAGAAACAAAGAAAAGTATTATGTAAGAATGATCAGAGAGATTACATAATCGAAACGCGTACCAATATCAACTATTATTTGTTAAACTATTAAACACTGTTGACAGATTTGATTACTATATATGCTGTTACTCATTCATTTCGTTGTTTTACGTTTGTTTATCAATTTTTTCTTAATATGTTTCTTCATTTTGGTCTTTCTTTTTTCTTGTTTTGCCAATTTTGCTGCTTCTTTTCTTGCTTTCTTTTCATCTTTATCTTCATATTTTTTACCTTTCGGTTGATTATTATCTTTATCAAGCCATTGATCATCATCATCATCATCATCATCATCTTCTTCTTCTTCTTCGTCTTCGCTATCCTCTTCCGAATTACTACCGTTATCGGACACTTCTCTACCACTAGCATCATCCTCTAAGTTATCTTTGTTGTTATTTAACTCTTGTTCGGATTTACTAGCGACAAGGTCCTTCATGGTATCCACTTGACCTTCAGAAAACTTTTCAAAATCTCGTTCATCTAAATTATTAAGCGACCTTACCAAATGTAAAGACCTAAATATGTCATCTTGGATTTCTTGCTCGTGATCTGTCTTTAATGGTAAAATATTTAAATACTCTCTTAACTCATCATCATCATCACAGTTCTCCAATTTCAAATTATTCTCATCTTCTGTTATAAATTTAAAAATCAATCTCTCTGGATAAACGTTGATTTTCTTCCTATTAAAAAAGTCATTGACATTCCTAATATCCATTCTTAAAAAGTCCAATGCCATTGGATGATCAGGCTCTACGGATTGAGACACATCAATAATATATAGTTTATCATTATGGACAATCGAATTATATTCACTTAAATCTGCATGAATCAATCGACATTTTTGATACAATTTTCTCATGTATATCACCATTTGTTGATAATAACTAACAACATCATCCACATCTTTAAAAGGGTAATCTTTTAATTTAGGTGATGGTTCTCCATTTCCCTTTGTTAAATATTCCATGACCAAAACGTGGGATTTTAATTCAATTGGTTTAGGACAAGGTATACCATTCATATATATACGCTTTAAATTTCTAAATTCCTTTTCTGCCCAAATTTTAACCATCTTTCTTGGATTATTTTGATTTTTTGAATTTCTAAATCTAAATTCCCCATCAACGTATCTTTCACGATCTTTGAAAACCAATATGGAAGTTTTATAAATTTTCACGGCGTACTCTTTTGAATCATCTCCATCAATTGTACCATGATAGACATTTGCTTCCTTTCCTGTACTTATGCAACCATTTATTCTAGACAATATACCTTTGTTTATGATTTTTGCTAAAAACCTCAATGTTCGTGGATCTAAAACTTGTTCAACAGTCGCCCTATTTGCTCTATCCTTGGTTATTTTCGCACCTTTTTTCAATGGATCCGTTTTAATCTTGTCTGCATATTTCGTCACTATATCTTCTTTTTCAGTTAATGTTTTTGAAACATTAATATCATTTTTTGCAGCTTTGGTAGGTGGGTATTCAGAACATGATTCTACGTCACTATCAGACTCTGAATCAGTAGACAAATATACTTGCGTGTTTTCAGACCCATAACTCATTGTTTCGGTTTCCTTTGTCATGGTTATTCGTTGACAAAGCTTATAGTTGAAAATTGCAACAATTTTATTAGAATTGATTTTTTTTTTTTTTTTTTTTAATTGTGATGCTTTGATACAAACAATTCTTTGTGAACAATTAACACTCAGTAGAAAAAAAAAAAAAAAATAATTACAATTATTTCACTGATAAATAATTAATAGATCATCATCATTTACTTGAGTCAATCGCAGATATAATGACTTTACCAGGAGCAATTCATCAACTATTACCCAAGGTATGTACAATTTTAATATATATCATATTTCCATTTACAAGTTGTTAACATTCTTTAGAAATTTCTAGGAGTTATACCTTTGTTTGTTGGTGTCGAAATTATATTAGGGATAACCATTTTAAACAAAGCGGGTGGAGTATATGGAATACTATCTTTGTTTACCGGACATCCAATAAACTTTTGGCAATGGCTTTACAATTCATTAGCAATTATTTGTTTACCCATATATGCAACAGCATTGATAAATTTAAATATAAAAACAAAAAATGTAAGAAAAATTTCGCTAGCAACAATTGTTTATTCAATAGATACAATAATTGGATTGTTTTATGCTATATACTTTATTTATTTTTGGTTTTCATCCGAAGAAGGTTCGACAAAATCAAGTGAAAGAGCTACAACCGATGATGATCTTTCCTCACAATCAAGTTCACAAGGTAGAGAATTATTTGTTACTTTTAGTACAACTATTGTTGTAACGGCCGTTAGAGTTTATTTTACATTAACAATTGTTTCATTTGCTAAAGCTTTATTAAAACAACACTACATGGAATTAAAATACAATGATACCAATTTGAATAGCAACGATAGTAATGGCATAGATTCAAACCGTACCATGAGTGAAGAAGAGCATGAAATTATGAATTCAACTGGATTTGTCGGTGAATTTAGAAAAGCTGTATATGATCTAGAAACTAGATCTAAAGAGCTACTTAATAGAATCTTAAATTAGTGTTCGTAAAAGGGTTTTTTGCCTTTTGGTTTAGATTTTAATAGAAGTTCAGGAGTTACTAACATCATATATCTTTCATTCTTCCAAAAACCAGCTTCTGTAACATAAAATTATATTAATTGAACTCTATCAATTACAATAAATGCAAATATTTATGATTCTTCTATACTAAAAATATCTTCCCCTTGGGGTTCGATGCACTCAAATTGAATAAATAAACAAAATTCAGATAATTCTAAATGCAATTTAAACTGTTAGTGCGAATAATAATATCATCACCTCAGATATCACGGAAAAATTATATTAAACATGGGGCAAACTAGCTCTGAACCAACCAAAACAACAGCACAATTATCTAAGAAAGAAGTCCACAATTTGTTTTACACAAGATGTATACTTTTATTGACGCCCATTGAGTTATCATTCTTTAAGGAGAAGATTGGACAGAATTTTAACTCAATCGAATTAGCAAAGCTATTAAGCTTAATTCGTGAACATGGTAATGATGATAATGACGATAATGATGATAATGACGATAATGACGATAATGACGATAATGATGATAATGATACTGGTTCATATAAACTATTTCAAAATTCAATTGAAATTTTATTTAAATTAGCAAAGGTGATTGGATCATTCCCTTTCTTGGAAGACTATAGCAACTCTCCAACACTTTGTTTTGAAGAATTGATTATATCCACAACAATATTCAGTGGTAGGTATAAGAAAATTATAGAGCAAGACTTTGATTTTTTGAAATTACTTTTTATATCTTTATGTTTTATTGAATCTGATAGTATTGAAAAGTCAGAGTGTGAAAATACACTTATCGAAGTCAAATTATTAGTACCATTTGAAAAGGATGATAAAATTGAAACAAGAGCCAAAAAAATAGATTGGTCGGATGTTGTTAGTCATAATTTATTCAAATTTGTTGAACTTGAAAGTTGTAAAGTGAATACAAAAACGTTGCAAAGTTTGATCAGTTTATTCTTAATTACTAGTTCAATTCCCAGAATGCCACACAAGGAGATGTTCAAATTGGTTGAAGAGAGAATTAATAAATGGAGTGAATTCTGTAAATATTCATTTTGTATGTTGAAGTATTTAAATATTTCTTTGCGGGTTGATAAACTCGATAATGAAGTGATCACATATGAAGAATTTCATCATGGTGTAGAGAATCTCATTCCCCAATTTTTTCAAATCAATTTTCATCAATTATTCACCAATAACATTTTATCAACATTCACAAAGCCTGGTGGTTCTAATTTCAAAGATGCAGCAAAACAACATTCCAAGCTTCTCAAATTTCAAGAGTCTAAGCTTGTGACTCAACCATTCATTTCATACTTGGCGGCAATTATCAAAGGACTGAATATACCAATTGAAATAACCGAAAATAACATGGTTAAATTGTTTAGTGGCTCAGAGACTGGGTTTTCAATCAGAACTTTAGAGACAAAAATTTTCAAGTGGCAAGCACCAACCTTGGTGATAGTCTCTGGCAAAAGAATTAAATCAAAAACTTTGACAAACAAAAGGTATCAAAATTTCGAAGAGCAATACCCCAGATTTTTTAAATCACAAGAACCTGAAATTATTCAACATCTTAATGATAGAATCACATACGCTATTTTAGTTCATCAACCCTGGAAAAGTTCCAACAAGAATAATTTTGGTGATGAATTATCAGCTATTATATCAGTACAACCAAGAGCTGATGTTTACAAAAGCACCCACAATAATGTCTTAAAAGGCGAGCTGATTTATTTCAATACTCTAGGTATGGGTTTGGGTTTTGGGAATAATCAACCTCTTAATAAGAATAATGTTAAAAAGTTTCATCCTGGTGATGTATCAATGACAATAGAATCAAATTTGGAATTTGCCATTTTTAGACATTTAACCAAGAATAATAACACAACTTTTTTTAACAATTCTCAACTGTTACAGTTACAAAATGTTGATTTTGAAGATAGGTTTACAATAACAGATCTTGAAGTTTTTGGATTGGGAACAAACAAAGAACTAGAAGAACAAAAAAAACAATGGGAATGGGAAGAAAAACAAGCCGAAGCGAGACAAAACGTGAACTTGCGAAGTTTAGGTGAGGAAAGAGCTTTTCTAGAGATGGTGGGTTTAGTAGGTAAAAATAATGCTGGTGGTTCTATGTAAAAATATATGAAGATTGTAATTATAGGTTTGGTTCTTTTGGTATTTTTTTTTTTTTTTTTCTGGTGCGATAAAGAGATGAGCATTTAACAAGTTGGTTTTTATTTCTGCAATCAAAAACTATTTCAATTATTCTCATTGCAAAATCAAGTTTTATTCACATATAATCATCTTGCAATGGCAAAAAATAATCAAAATAATAAGAAAAACAACGAAAATGCTAAATTAATTACAAAAGATGAAAGATTCAAGTCTGTGCATAATGATCCAAGGTTCAAACTTCCAAATTTAAACAAGTTGAAAGTTAAAGTTGATCAAAGATTTAGTAAGGATGAGTTAAAGAAATTGAGTGGCAAAATATCAGGTAAGAATGCCAAGATTGATAGATATGGGAGAAGAATCAACGAGAAAGATAATAACTTGGATAAATATTATGAATATGAAGAAGATGAAGAAAGTAAAGTAAATGATACAGACTCAGAAGATTCAGAAAACTCAGAAAAGCAGGAAAAAGAAAAAGAAGAAGAAGACGAAGACGAAGTTGAGAAATTAGTAGCTACAATCAGAGAAGAAGAATCTGCGTTGGATAAAGCCAGAGGTGAAGGTTTAGTTTCATCATCAGAAGAAGATTTATCATCATCAGATTCATCAGATTCAGATTCAGATTCAGAGGCAGAGGTGGAAGAGGAAGAGGAATCAGAAATTGAACTCGAAGAAGAGAAACCAGAAGAATCCAACCCCACACATTCTTTTGCAGTTGTCAATATGGATTGGGATAACATCAAAGCTGTTGATTTAATGGCAACATTTATATCATTTGTGCCCAAGGGTGGATCAATTAAATCAGTTCTGATCTATCCTTCTGAATTTGGTAAAGAAAGGATACAGAAAGAAGAAATTGAAGGTCCTCCAAAGGAATTGTTTAAATCTAAAAAGGAGACAACCAATGATGACAGTGATTCTGAATCAGATTTTGATCTGGAAATTGATATTAACGATACTGAAAATTTACAGAAAATAACAAAGAAATTATACCAAGAAGATGACGGTAGAGAAGATTATGACAGTAAAGCATTAAGACGCTATCAATTGCAAAGATTAAGATATTACTACGCTGTAGTTAAATGCGATTCCGAAGAAACAGCAAAAAATATCTACCAAAATTGTGATGGTACCGAATATGAATCAACTGCAAATATATTTGATTTGAGATATATACCCGAAGACATGGAATTTGATGATGATGAAGCAAAAGATAAGTGTACTAAGATACCATCTACATATAGACCAGATTCGACATTTGTAACTGATGCCTTACAACATTCAAAAGTAAAATTAACATGGGATGAGACTCCAAAAGAAAGATTAACATTGTCTTCTAGACCTTTGAGTCAAAAGGAAATTGAAGAAAATGACTTTAAGGCTTATTTGGCAAGTGATAGCGATGAAAGTGAAAATGAAAATGAAGCAAATAATGGTAATTTGAAAAAAAAATATCAAGGGTTATTGGGGAAAACTTTTAAAAAGTTTGGTAAAGAAGATGTTGAAGAGGATGATATAGACATGGAAATCACATTTGATCCCGGATTGAAAGATGAAAAAGATGGCGAGGTTAAAGAAGATGACGAAAAAACTGAATCTACAATAGAAGCATACAGGAGAAAAGAGAAAGAACGTCGTCAAAGAAGATTAGCTAAGTTTAAAGAAGCTAAAAAATTGGAAAATGATGCTAATGAAAATGAGAAAGAATCCAACAAGTCTAAGAATCTGAAAAAATCTAAGCATAAAAAGTCTAACGAAATTGATCAAAAAGCTAAAGCTGAACTAGAATTATTAATGATGGATCAAAATGAAAATAACAAACAACATTTTAGTATGAAAGATGTCATCAAATCGGAGAAAAATAAAAACAAGACCAAAAATAAACGCAAAAATATTGAAAGTAACGCAACACAGGATAGCTTTGAAATTAATTTGAATGATCCTAGATTTAAGGAAGTTTTTGAAAGTCATGATTATGCAATAGATCCTACAAATAGTGAATTCAAAAAGACTGCTACAATGAAGAAGATATTAAATGAACGCTCAAATAGATCTAAATCACAAGACAAAGATGAACATCAAACCAAAACCCATAGCACAAAACGTAAACACGAAACTTCATTGGCACCTAACGATAGTGTTCAAAGTTTGGTAAGTAAATTGAAAAAGAAACACAAATCGAATAGATCATGATTAGCTAATGATAAAATTTACACTCTTTCAACATTCATTCATAACAATGCAGCATGATAGAATCCAATAAATAATATTCTATAATATATACTATGTAAATCAAGATTACTTATCTATCTTTAATACTGACTTTATTCCCTATACAGTTTACCAGGCATTGTTTTTTAGGTATTCGCATATTAAATGTGATGTGAAATGTTTCTATTAGTGATATATAATTTACTAATAAGATACTATAAAGCGCAATAACGATGGAAAAAGGTAGAGTCAATATACAAGACTTCTAACTAAATAAAAAAAAAATAGTAATCTCTAATAGTATGTAAATAAGATAATAAAGTAATAATTTGATAATTAAGTAAATAGATTGAAAAAAGACTTGTTAATAAGCGTAATTATCAAATTATGGATAATTACTTGTCTCATGTAACAAATATCTCTGTATAGCACACGACCTCGTATTTATAGTCATGAATCGGGATTTTTTATATAATTATTATAGGTAAAACTCTATGTAATAACTATATAAAGAAAACCCTAAGAACATATTGAAAGGACAGTGATGATATTTACATTTAAGCATCAATTAGTTAGCGTCGTACGATATATCTGTTGTTACGTCGGGAATATTCCCAACAAAAATGACGTCAACGCGTGATTATACAAATACTATTCCAACTTCTTTTCAAATACTCAATCTTTTCAATAATTCTAGGGATCTTCATGTAATTTAGGTAAGTATGTATATCCTAACAAGTATTGAACATACTATTTCATAAAAAATTGTGGTAAATTTGCAAAATTTTAATATATGTAATGTCAAGTGGAGCAAGTGGCTGCAAATTGAAATTTCCTCATTTGCCTGGCATTTATAATCTTTTATTATCAGTGTAATTGAAATTTGCCAAAACGAGGTGGTATTTTATTGTTGAAATCCGACTGCAAGATTAAAAACTTTCTTTGATCGCTATTGAAAAATGTCAATCCATACTTTAATCCAATTATTCGAACATCATGGCACTACATCCAACTCTCGAGATAAACACAAGAAACACACAAGCACATTAAACCCTTATCTAAGTCCCAAACCAAATTTACAAAAGTTCACTCAAAAATCCAATATTGATGCAATTGAAGCTTTCAATGTAAAACAAGCAAATACCAACCTTTTGAAAAATACTCCTTATAATAACTTTACAATGCTAGAAAATAAACTTAGACGAAAACCACTTGAACTGAATTCGATTGATGAAAAACAAAATGCGATGATCCAGGTAGACAAAAGCAATCAAATTTATTTAAAGGACAAAGATATTATTGATCCGAATCACAAGTTCAACGACAAAAACAAGATTTACACACCATTCCAAAATGGAAAATCTATACATTTATCATTAATTAATATCAATGAAATAAATGAAAGCGTTGAAGGTTTTATATTTGAAGAACGTGGCACAGATTTTGGGTTACTTAAAACCAACTTTTCCTTAGACGATTTACAAGACATCAAAAACTCAGAAATACTATCAAATTCATCGATTCATATTCTAAAGCCGCCTGAAATTACATTGCCCAATACTCCAACGATTATTAAATTTCTGGAAAAATCTACTGGTTCTTCCTTAAATGAACCAGATCAAAATTCCAATGATGCGACAAACAACATCAATTCAATCCCAATAGTACAAGAACATCTCTTACAAAATTTAGGTTTACAATCTTTAGATTATGAACAAGAACGACTAAATCAAGAACTGAAGTTTTATCTAGACAATCTTCATAAAAAAAATAATAGTTCAATGGATGATGAAATTGTTTCATTTGTGGTTGCAAAAAATAATATGTTGAAACAATCACGATCGGAACTTGATACGCAAAAATTATACCCAAATATAAACCGCATAACAAGTTTGAAAGATAAATACAATTTGTTATTTCGTAACAATAACAAAGAAGATCTACGTAAAAAACACATAAAGTTTTTAAAATTATTTAAAATTAATAAATTTAGAAAAAGTAATTTTCAATCAATGCCGACGTATAAGGTTAGAGATAAGACAATTAGACAAATTGATTATCAAAAACATCACGGAAATCACATACACTGTGGTGAATTTGAATTGTATCGTTCCTATAATACAAGTAGTAAATCCAAATTAGGGGCCGCCAGCAATATATCAAAAATCGATACTAATCCCAGAAAAGAAAGTAATAAAAAAGATGAAACATTAGATTTTGGCCATTTTGTAAACAAGAATGAAATTACAAAAATTAAAGTTGTTTCAGGTAAAAGTAGTACGAAATCATCGTCAAATAATTCATCCTCAACTTCTGTACAAACATCAGTTAGTAATGGTTTAAGTATTAAAAAAGATATTAAAAATCAAAAAAAGAATTACTTGGCGACAAGGGATATGATATTAGAATCAGTAGGGGTTTCAGAAATGATTGAAGATATTAATTCAAATGACTCAACCTTGACAGAATGTCCACCAAACACTCCAAGATATAAAACAAATTACAAATTTAAAGAATTGAAACTTAAAAAACCTAACCGTATTGAAGATATAAGAGATGAAAATGAAAAAGTTCAAGAATTATCCAAGAGGGTATTTGATAGGAAAAAAGCCCTTGAATTATATTCGGGTAAGGGCTTGTACGAGTTAATATTCAAATATGAAAAAACATACCATCACCATAATAAACAAAAATATCCAACTTCAATAAATGGAACTAGTTCTTCTTCTTCTTCAAACCATCAGCTAATAAGTTCAAAAGAGTCTATTAATAAACATTCGAGAAATAGGATTGATCAGAATGTACAAACTGAAGATTTAAATCACGTTCATAATTTGAAACTTTTGACTGAAAAAGTTGAAAGAAATATAAATCATCAAAAAGAAGTTAAAATGTCATTGAATAATTTTATGACATCATCTGACCTGTCAACTAATGTACTAAACTCGTTCAAAGAATTTTTAGATCTTTCATTAGTATAAATTTTTTATGTTGTATAGATAAAAATTAATATATGTTGGGTTCAGACCAGACGAGATTGTGTGTTGGTGCCTTTTTTGATTTTTGATTTTTTTATTTTTTTTTTGCACTGAATTAGATAAGCCTGACAAAATGAACAGAATACTAAGATTATCATTTATTCGTTATAATTCAACATATGCAAAGCAATATGTTAGGAAAAAGCCAAAATTTTATGATCTTCTAAAAACTCCAACTACAAAATCATTATTATTAACATTATTATGCACATCTTTTGTTTTAGATTTAACTAATAAAAGGAAAGAATTGGATTTGATAAAAGAATCATATAAAAATAAGTTTACAATATTAAATGATATAATAGAGAGATTAATGAATAATGAAAAATTTGATTTAACAAAAGAATTAAACTTGGCAAATGTGTTCACGCAATTTAAATATAGTTCCAAAACTGATATTGAATTAGACGAAAAATTAGATGAATTCTTCAAGATGAATGAAGAAGAAATATCCATCAAGTTCAAAGAGAAAAATGATGAAAATAACATTGATGAAAATGGACAAAAAGTCATTGATACAAGTAAATTCTTATAATAATACAAAAAAAAAAAAAGTTATGATTTATTCTAAATCTAGTTTTATATAATAGCTATTTTACGTATGGTTCTTCTATGATTATCACCAGTTTCAATGATTTTACCTTCCTGTTGTAATCTTTTTAAACTCTCATTTAAATCATGATTTTCTATTCTAAATGATGACCTCTCATTTATTTTTAAAGCTAAATCATTAAATCTTATTAAATTATTATTTTCATCTAGTATTTTCATGATTTCATTGACCAAATCTTCTTGAACCCTTCTTTGCTGTGAAGTTGTACCGGTTTGAACCATATCCATATCAATTCTACCTGTCACTGGATCAGTAGCATAATCTTTGATGGCTGATTTGATCAATCTAACTGCCTCTTTTACATCAACTAATTCTACAGTGTTACTAAGTCTCATCTTTGCGTGTGCTTCTGATAATCTTATCATAGATTCTAGTTGTCTAGTAGTTGCAGTAATTCTCTTTTCAGAACTTCTTGAATCTTCACCTAATTTTCTCATTTCAACATATGCACGAACCAATTCAGCTTTACCTTCTTCTGTCATAACAGGGTTATAACTCTCTTTGGCATACTGAATGTATAAAGTCAATAATTCAACAGGTAAAACATAGTTGTTATTTACATGATCAGGAGTATCTTCAAGATACATATCAGTCAAATGTCTTGCCAATTGTCTATCGATTTTTTCATCAACCTTATCCAAAATTAAATAAACCAAATCAAATCTTGATAATAAAGGTGGTGGTAAATCTATATTTGCTGTGACAGGCAAATCAGGATCATAACGTGAATTTATTGGATTTGCTGACGCTAAAATAGAAGTTCTTGCATTTAAAGTAGTTATAATACCAGCTTTTGCAATTGAAATTGTTTGTTGTTCCATAACTTCGTGCAACACTGATCTTGTTGCGTCACTCATTTTATCAAATTCATCAATACAACATACTCCCCCATCTGATAATACCAAGGCACCACTTTCCAATACCAATTGTTTGGTATCAATATCTCTTGTAATATAAGCGGTCAAACCTACGGCAGATGAACCTTTACCCGATGTATATACACCTCTTGGAGCTATTTTATGCACGTATTGTAAAATCTGTGATTTTGAAGTTGAAGGATCACCACATAATAATATATTTATATCACCTCTATATCTACCACCTTTTTTAAATGTCTTATTAGTCCCTCCAAATAATTGCAACAATATACCCTTTTTAACGTCATCCATTTCGTATATTGAAGGCGCTAATGATCTTGCCAATACTTCATACAAATCATCACGTTGGGATATTGATTTGAGTTGAGATTCTTCTTCTGGTGTAATTTTTCTCACTTGTTCAACTTCTTGATCATTTTCAGCAACTTCAGTTTCCAATGTCGTAACATCAGCACCAAGACGTTTTTTGTCAATTTTTTTAATATGAACAACATCCAAATAAGTCTTGTATAAACTTTTTACAGCCCTTTGTCTTGAATTTGCACGTACTGGGGAAGATCTAAAAATACCACAAACTTCAATACGATCACCGGCACGACACGAATCAACTAATTCGTCATAAACACATAAATTGATCGAATGGGGTGTTTGACCATCTGGAACTAAGTCTGGGGTTTCTTGTAATTTTATTACTTGCTTATCGGCAAATGATGATCTATTATGTATCAAAACCATTGAGTTTGTTTGACCACAAACTTCTCTCGGACATTTTTTAGGTTCAGCTATGACCCCTCTATCAATTTCAACACCGACAGTATGACCACAAGCATTACATTTGAAAAAGGAAACTTTCATATCGGGTATAACTGACGTTGATCTTAATGTTAATCCTTTCACGCTGACTAATTTATCAATATCATTTGGATTCAATTCTCTCATACCCCTTTCGACCAAATTAATATTATACGGACGAATTGTATAAATATTTGTTTCAATCTCATCGAGATTAACCGGCTGTTCTGATATTTGATTATTATCATTGGTGATTTGTATCAAACAATCCTTAACTGTATGATCCATTATAGGAATAATTTCCTGTGGATAATTAATCAATTGGTAATATAGTTTTCTAGTTGATGGAAACGCTAACAAATTTTTAGCATCTAAATTTAAATTTGTCAAACCCAATTCCCTAATCATGTTTAATCTGTTAACATAATATAAATCTTGATCTTCTGGATCCACATCCTTGTTGTCCATTTCTTTTCTATATTTATATTTAAATGATAACAAAAAATCTCTGAAAATATTTGAAACCTGTTGAATTGAAACATTTGTACCCCATATGACTCTAACTGGTTCATCATTACTATCATTCAATTCCGAATTCAAGTTTGATGAAGATGTCATTAAATTGGGATTATCTTGAGATCTTCTTTCGTCTAACCACCCCGCACCCCCTCTTCCTCTTCTAGGTGATGACATTGGATCATTAATATCACCTCTTATATTTCTTCGAACTATTCTATCAACATCATACATTCTACTAGATCTTTGAGAACCAAAATCACCCGTGATATCTGAACTATGATGAACTGATGATGTGTAATGTAAGGGAGATGAAATATCACTTCGTCTTTGACCTTGTGAATTATTTTGAGCACTTATATCTGAACCTGGATTTGATGAGTTGAAAAATAAAGGTGATGATGGTACTATGGGTTGTTGTTGCGATTGGGATAAAGAATCCCTTTGTTGATTACTATTAATGCTGTTTGTATTTGTATCATCCTGGTGAGGCGGTGAAGAGGACATGATTGATAGAATGACTTTGAAAGCTTAAATGCAAAAAAAGATATCCAAAATAAAGCTGCAATAAAAATTAAAAAAATGTTTTAGATTTTGTCAAACGTATTTTTTTTGTTTTTTTTTTCTCTTCTTTTTCTTTGAGCCACGCGTTATTTCCCAATGTAGATTAATTAGTTACATAAGACTAATTAGTTACATAAGATTGAGTAGTTACAGAAGATTGAGTAGTCACATAAGACTGAGCAGTTACATAACCTCAATCTTCGTCCTCCGTTGTTTAATCCTCCGTTAAAAAAAACTAGTTTCAATAGAGACATTTGGCAAGAAATTTTAGAGAACGAAGATATATTTGTGTTGTGTACACCATTTTCGTTTTGTTATAGGAGGATCACAAGATTATCGAGGTTAACCTATATTAAATAATTCATTCGCTATCTTTTATTCCACCTTCACCAATAACATAAACACATTCCTTTTCTGGCATGCTTGGACTATCTTGAATTTTAGCAACCCGTTCTTCACCTCGTCCTTTACGCAATAAGATTCTTGTAGCTGACGCATGAGCTAAAACATGTCCACCAACTGGTTTTCTGCCATCTGCAGCGGCAAATAATGAACTTGCACCAGGATCAGATTGAACTTGATTAGTTAAAAATACCGCAATATTATAATCTTCAGCAACTCTTGTCAAGTTACTTAAATGTTGGTTTAATTTTTGTTGTCTTTCATTCAATTCACCTCTACCGGAATAATCAACTCTAAAGCAAGCTAATATTGAATCAACAATCAATAATTTGTACGTTCCTTCGGAAATTTCGTGACCCAATTGCTCAACTAGTTCAATTTGATGTTCACTATTTAAAGCTCTGGCATATGAAATATTTTCTAAACAAGTTTCAGAATCAACACCAAATCTTTCGGCAATCGATTTGATTCTCTCTGGTCGAAAAGTACCTTCTGTATCAATATAGGCAACTCTACCTTCTGCACCACCTAATTCTCGTGGTAGTTGAGCAGTGACACACATTGTATGACATAATTGTGTTTTCCCACATCTAAATTCGCCAAACACCTCTGTAATACTCATTGATTGAATACCGCCTCCCAAGATCTCATCAAATTGTTTTGAGCCAGTAGTAATTGTAAAAACATTTCTTCTATTCTCTAAAATAATTGTAGCTGAAATAAACCCAATTGTCTTGTGTGACAGTTAGTAATTGTGCATAAACAAAAAATGAAACAAATCATTGGTATCTCATACTTTTAATTTACCCGCAGCTTCTTTAATTTTTTCAACTTTTGCTTCGCTTAAACCTTTAATTTTAATTAAATTACGTTTCGTGGTGGATAATACAGACTGAGATTGTTAGTAGAATATATCGCAACACTCCTCCTGATTTCTTGTTATACGTACTGCAATTGAACAAATACCAGCTAACTTTAATTTATTAATATCTCCAACATTGATACCCAAGTCTTGAAGTGAATCAACCAATTGAATCTGTGTTGCCTCTGTGGTCATTTTAAAAAATTTGCAACCAAACTTAGTTAAAAACCCCAAAAGAAAAAAAAAAAAAAAAAGAAAGAGAAAAAATCAAGAGAAAAAGGAAAACAAACAACATAATATATTCTTGCTAGTATAAATTAATAAATGCATACAAATCATGGATAGATCAGAAAGTGTTTCACCTATTAGACATAGATCACCGAAACTATTAAATTCACCAACTAAATTTATAAGAGGTGACTTAAATAGTCCGCTGTTAATACCCACAGCTTCAGTTAAGAGAAGTGGTTCTCCAGAACGAAGGTTTAAGATTGATCAAATGGAACAAGATAGGAAAAGATTATTAGCAGAAAGAGAAAGTTTATTAAACAAAAAGAGATCAAAGGTAGTTAGATTTGATGATACAGAAAGTGAATCGAGTATCAGTAATTCAAATAATCATCATACATTAACATTATTACTCGAATCTTTGAATAAATTACATGAAAAGATAAATCATATAGAAAATAAATTGAAAGTGATTGAACAAAAATTAGATGACAAATTATCGTAAAAAAGATAAAATAATATATTTCAAAAATCTATATTTTTAGTTGTTTGACCACCTTCTTGGGTTATATTATTATCATTTGAATCATCTTCAACTGGTATTCCCCATTCTTCAATTTCAAACTTCTTTCTGCCATTTTTAAAAGCATATTCACCATCATGAATCATCATTAGACCCCTTTCAGACAATACAGGTAGTTTGATTATATTCACTAATCCTTGTTGAATCTTTGAAGGTTCATTTTTATAAGCTTTTTCAATTAATTGACTCATTTCTTGATTAAATGGTTGTAAATGTATAACTGAATCGAATAAATTTTCCATTATTTTGACCAAACTATTTTCTCTATGATATAAATCTAACGATATTGAAGCTATTAGTACCACATTACTGGAATATTCACGTAAAAGGGAACGAAGTGAATGTATAAATGGTATTATAAATGTAGGTAGACATGTTAATGGATTATATAATGAAGGATTCAAAATATTAGGTATTATAATTCTAATAACTTTTGTTGGTTCAGGTTTAAGTTGATTTTGGATAATATTTTTCATTTGGGCAATTATTTTCTGATATGAATCCATTAGTGGTATATATGTAATATCTGATGTATTTGGACCAGGTGTTAATTTTTGAGTTAAATCAAATTGATGACTATAATTTTCATAAGTACTACTTTCATTAGCAGATTCTGGTTTCTTATTCAAGCCATATCTCCAAGCGATTTTCAAATCTCTTGATGCAGTTGCACTTGAAGAAGTAGTTGATGCTAAATTTGATACACTGACTTTTGATTCGTTTTCAGCAATTTTAGCTTTCTTTTG
Source organism: Insectozyma coleopterorum (assembly GCA_030565325.1). NCBI lineage: Eukaryota > Fungi > Ascomycota > Pichiomycetes > Serinales > Debaryomycetaceae > Insectozyma > Insectozyma coleopterorum. The sequence continues at coordinate 37,626 of JAJMBM010000063.1, forward strand.
TTGTTTGGAGGAACCCTTGTATAAACCTGGCAAATCATTTGACCATTGCAAATTTAAACCCAATACAATTGTATACGAATTCAAAGTTTCAGATATTCTATTATGCATTATTCCCTGTGAAGCAAATGCTCTTAACAAAACAGATGCAAAGTCCGTAGTACCTGATTCTTCAATTAATAATGAATGACCCAATGGTAATCCTTGATGTAATAAGATTTTATCTAAATCACTGCTACCGGTGGATGTAGTTGGTTGTGAAGTAACTAGTGATGGCCTAACACCTGGATTATTCAATATTGATACATCAACCTCCTGGTTTCTGCTACTTGCATCGGATACATTTGGTTTTCTGATATTACTAGGTTGCACGGGTTGACGTCCAGGAACCAAATTCAAACCTCTAGCTTGTATACGTCCAACGGGAGCCCGATTGACAGCAGAAGGGGTAGCAGCACCTATGATTTCACTTCTTTTTCTAAATGACATTATAACAAGAAATGAGTTGTACTATAAAAAAGTTTCAGAAAAAAAAAAAAAAAAAACCAAAAAAGAAAAAGTGAAAACCATTGTAATAAACGGTTGAATATTATGTTCAATAACACTCTTGAGAGTCCTACAGTTTTAAATGAACTTCCTACTCTTGCATAAAACATCGAGGGAAATGCTGAGTTTTTACTATATTTGTATTATTGGTTTACAACAATCGTATCCACATTAAAATATGCTATGTACTTGAATCTAAGTACATTACTGATAGTCAAGAGCATGTAACATTCTCCAAGACCGGTTTCTTTCACTTTGTTCTATCTAGTTTTTGTTTTTTAACATTAAAGTGACATAGCTTTTTTCATTAACAATTTTCTGCAACTTTTTTTTTTCTCCTGATAATAATAATTTAGTGAAAAATTTAAATTTGAAAATTTCATAAATATAAAATTATCATGGCTAGAGATACATATCTTAGAAAGGTATTAGGAGATGAAACTGTTGAAAAACTAAGAAGTTCAAAAATCTTATTAGTAGGTGCTGGGGGTATTGGTTGTGAATTACTTAAAGATTTAGTTTTAACTGGTTATGGAGAGATTCATATTGTTGATTTAGATACAATTACTTTATCCAATTTAAATCGTCAATTCTTATTTAGGAAAAAGGATATTGACCAATCAAAGGCAATAACAGTCGCAAGAGCAACCGAGGCATTCAATTATTTAGGTTGTAAATTAATCCCATATCATGGTAATATAATGGATACAAAATTATTTCCTATTGAATGGTGGTCGCAATTTTCATTTATTCATAATGCATTAGATAATGTTGAAGCAAGACAATATCTTAATAAGATGGCATTATTCACCAAGAAGCCATGGATTAATAGTGGTACCGAAGGTTTCAATGGTACTGTACATCCAATATATCCATTTTATTCGGAATGTTATGATTGTTTGCCTAGAGACTCGGCTCCAACTACGTATCCGGTCTGCACAATTAGATCAACACCGTCTATACCTATACATTGTATTACATGGGCAAAAGAATTTTTGTTTTTACAATTATTTGATGAAAATGATTCGATTGATTTTAATGATATGGATCAAATCAAAAATGAAACTAATGATGAAGCACAAATTGATAATTTAAATAAAGAAGTGAACGAGTTATCAGAATTAAAATCACAAATATTAAATGAATCTAATGATTATAACAAAATTTTTGAACAATTTATGAAAAAGATATTCCATGATGATATTGAGAGATTATTAAGAATTGAATCATTATGGAAAACAAGAGCAAAGCCAAATCCATTAACGTTGAAAAAATACAAGAATGAATTAAATACATTAATAGATGACGATGATACTAAAGTTTTTCAAAATGAAACTGGTATTTGGTCCGTTATTGAAAATATTTACGTACTATATAAATCCATGAAATCGTTACGCAATAGACTCAAATCGGGTAAAGAATCATTTATATCGTTTGACAAAGATGATGAAGATACATTAGATTTTGTGGCATCGGCATCCAATTTAAGATCGTTTATATTCAATATTGAATTGAAATCTAAATTTTTAATTAAAGAACTAGCAGGTAATATAGTTCCAGCGATTGCTACATCGAATGCCATTATATCAGGAGTACAATGTATAAGTGGTATTAGACATTATATGAAAACAACCAATTTGTACCATCCAGATTTTAAAATACCATTTCAAAGTGCAAAATATAATTTCCTGAATAAAATTTTCAGTAAATTACTCTCATATTCGAATATACATACTGCCAAAATTGATTGTCCAACATGTGGATGTGCAAGAGGAGTATTGAAAATTGGTCTAAATCCATATAAAATTTTAACTTTACAATCGTTAATTGATGGATTGATTAAACATTATGGATTTGATCAAGAATTTATATCAATACAAGTTGGCAAAATGAAATTAATTTATGATGTCGACTTTGAAGATTATTTAAATGCAAAATTAATTGAAATTCCAAATTTTAAAAATAATGAAACTATATTAATTCAAGATGATTCTGATAAATTGGAAAATTTAGAACTATATTTAAGTATTGATGAGAATACACTTGATAAAATCGAATTTCCAGAACTAAAATTGAGAACTAAAATACTCCCACCTACCGCACCAGAAACAGAAATTAGCAAACCAGGAGAGTATAAAAAGCACGAAAAAGTAGACGTTTGGGATGGTGATGCTATTTATCTTGATAGTGACGATGAAAAAGAAAATAATAAAGAAGAAAGCAGCGGTATCGTACTACTTGATCTGGATTCCGAACAAGAAGAACCCCCTACTAAAAAGATTAAAATCGTTTAAATAACTCAATTCATAAGTGTAATTAAAAAAAAACAAAAAAAAAAAAACTGAAAAAAAACAAAAAACTCTATTGGTAGCGCCGGAATTTAAGTTTTCATTGTTGGTAATAATAATTTTTTGTTCCAACTATTTTTTTCTGTTTTATATCGTTTTCTTAATTGAGATCAGTTGGAGAAATTAACTACGTCTACGTCAATTAAATTAAAGGAATAGTAATTATATCATGTCTTGGCAAGCTTATACTGATAATTTAGTAGCTGGTGGTAAATTGGATAAAGCAGCTTTGTATTCAAGAGCTGGTGACTCGTTATGGGCACAATCTGGTTCATTTCAATTGGAAGCAAAAGAAATTCAAGAAATTGCTAAAGGTTTCGATGATCCATCAAATTTACAAGCTCATGGTTTGTATGCTCAACAACAAAAATATTTCTTATTAAGAAATGACGATAGATCATTATATGGTAAACATGAAGCTGAAGGTTTAATTTGTGTTAGATCCAAACAAACTATATTAATTGCTCACTATCCTTCTGGCGTTCAACCTGGTGAAGCAACTACAATTGTTGAAAAATTAGCTGATTATCTTATTAGTGTTGGTTACTGAGCTAATTCAAATTAGGGATTGGATATGAAACTAAATTTTGATGAAAATTACAGCAAACGAATATACATTACAACAATAGATATACATGATATTTAAGTTTGAATATTGAAAGTTTCATACAATGCATATATAAAATGGTTATAAATATATATATATATATATAATACATACTATGTATATTTAATCGTAAATGTTGAATCCTTGCTTGTTAGCAAATGTCGCATTTATCAACAGAGAATGTCGTATTGAATGGTTAAATTGTGGAAGGATATAAAAAAAACCCCATTTGTTAAATGCGTGGTAGAAAAAAAATTCAAGACAAAGGCTGCAAACAGTCTGGAGAATTTTTTTCTAAAAAAAAGATTGTATGCGATGATAATTTATTTCTATTAGAATTCCAAATCGAATTATTGACTATAAATAAGTTGTAACAAACTTACAGGTAACCGACGCTCAATTGACATCGACAAACTATAAACTATAAACTATAGTTTATAAAAGTTTTTGATTTAGTTGTCTTTATTAACAATACTTTTACTTCTTTGAAAATTTGTCATCTGTACAAATCAATTTAATAAAATGAAAGGTCATTCTCCAACTCAAAGTTTACTAATATTGGGACCTGTGTTTATAATTGCATCTGATCTCATAGTCACGAAATTTTCAAAACCTAGTGGAAGTAAATTAAGAAATATTTCTGCCAGTTCAAAATCATCTACTTCAATCTTATCATTCCTTAAAAATCATAATAATAGAAACTATAGGTCAAGTTGGATAGAAAATCATTTGGATGATTCGGCTACTTCTCGTAAGTAAAGAACAACATTCCTACACGATTTTGTTAACTTATTCAAATAACTATTAAATCATATTAAAATACAGCAGTTATTTTTTGGACATTTCGAGGTGTTCTTTGTGTTTTATTCCTTCATTTGTTATTTTCTACTTGTTCAAAAAAAAAATCACAACTTATAATATAATTGTCGATTAATTATTATTCATGTTGTAAATAATGTTAGACGCGTAGAAGGGGTTTTAATAAGTTTAAAAATCAAATTTGCACTAGCACAGTTAATAAAGTGACGGATTGTGAGAATTCGTTCGGTGATATCACTTTTCCGAATAATAATGACTACAATTTATATTAATAATTAATTTTAAATTGCTAAGAAGATACACAGAGTTCGAATGACTTAATTCTAAATCAGTGAAATAATAGCTATCTCAAAGAATAGTGTTTAAGAAAGTATCATAATAGATTCGAAAGTCAAGTTTATTGATAGTTATTTGTTTATATATCGAACATGATTAGAATGGAATTGAAAATTTCGATTTGATATATATATAGTTACAATAAACATTTGCTACCACAAATGCAGTTTCTCCATTTTTTAATACAATTTTAAATCGCTTTTTTCTAGAATTCAAAGTAGGATAGTACTCACACTAAATTCATCTTGAATATTATTGTAATTCTAAATACGTTTGTAGTAACCATGTCAAGAATATATATGTTCAAAAATATATCCACAATTCACTTTTGAATTGCAAAATCTTTGAATACATAGCTGTACTAGAATTCTTAAAAATTGGAGTCATCACTATTAACTCAGATTGTGTTTGGGCCATCAATAGTCCTCATTGAGTTTCTCGACGTTTTGTTTGAAAATATATCTGTTTCAAAAATAAATATAAACCTGCATATACATTTAGTGCATTACATAATTCATCCTAGTATTATTACATAACAGTATATCGTAAACTTTTTCACGGCAAATTTAATTGGTTAGCGAAAGTGCAGAATAGAATCAACTCCAATAAAAAAAAGAATTAATAGATTCAAAATCACAATTTACATTCTTGCAATACCAAATTAAAAAATCAAATTATCAGGTGCTACAGTCATCTTTCAGTAATAAATATCACTACTACTCATATTTCAGCATTTCATTAAAATCATACTATAATATAAATTGTATACAATGTTATCTAAACCAATAAAAGCGACATCAACAGTTAGTAAAGTTATATCGACACGAGTACAACTCCATTCAATCAAAAGATTTAACTCATCATCTTCACATCATGACGAACATCATCATAATCAAAAGGAATCAAAACCGGTTCAAATAACAATGGCTAAAATTTTTAGTATTGCAGCTATAGCAGGTGGATTCTTAGTTTATAAAAATAAAGATAATACTGAAAAAACACTTTTCCAAAGTAACTTAATCGATTATCAATTAGACGGTACTAGAGTAAATTTAAGAGATGAAAATTTTAGTAAGAAATATGATGTTGGATTCACAAAAGTATTTACAATGGATAATGGTGGTATTGGACAAACATTGCGTAAAAATAAAGCAGAAGTACCAATTAATTATAATTTAATACCGGCCCATTCACCATTTGGTTCTACATTTGGACAAGGTATAAAATTAGATGAGTTGGGTCCAAGAAGGGAAAGAGTAAGAAGATTTGCACCACTTGAAACTAGTAATAATTGAAAATTAATAGAAAAAATTAAAATAAATCAAAAAGTAAGACCCATGTAGCAATATCTGATAGCGAAGTTACCTTTGGAAAGCCTACTTGAATTTAAGTAAAAAATCAAAAAAAAAAAAAAAAAAAAAAAAAAAAAAAAAAAAAAAAAAAACAAATTTGAAGAGGGCAGCGAAGAAAGCTCCAATTTGAGTTAGAGCTGAAAACTCCCCCGAAGAGCAATTACTTGAGTTCGTCAGGCACAAGACCTTCGGATCAATCTTTGATAACGACCTGTGCTGACAAAGGTATACAACAATCATAAAAAATGAAGTAAGCAGTAGCATGCATTCATCATTAAGCGAAGTATAGACTGAACCCAAACTTGCGCATATACCGAAAAAGGTTCACACCCCGGATAAACCAAGATCAAACCTTCCAAAATCATGGTTTAACAATAAGATTATTGACCTCCTAATAGAGCCAGTCCACTCTCCCTTAACAAAACAAGTTGAATACCAAGGGCCAAGATACCAAAACCCAACAGTGGCCGGGAACCCACTCCATCGATTGACATAATCAAATGGTCAGTATAAACTAAATAAAGATATGTAACCTACTCTAAAATCAAATAGTAGTTAGATAGACATCCAATGATGCTGTAAAATTAAGGTGAAGAATTGAAATAGAGGGATGTTGAAGGAAGGTCTATTTATAATTAAATTTATGTGTGTGAATGTCTGTGTGTTTGTTTTTATAATTATGTATAACATTTATTTAGACTATCTATATACCTTTCAAGTGTATGAAAATTTTAAATTAAACTTTGTTGGATAATGGGTATACTCTTTTCTACATTTATCTATATAAATAAGTGTTTGAAAAGTTTAATTTGAAATTTCTTACATTAAGTGTGTACTCTAAGGGGTTGCATAAACGATACAGTGTAAACGTGATAAGTGACTTATCAATGATGTAGATCTTTTTTTTTAGCTTTTAGCATATCATTGTTTTGACATACAATATTTAATCGCTTGTAATGTATATTAATAGTCTTTGTAATTATTAGATATGTCATTTTACTTTCAAAGATGAATATATTGTTTCATAAAACAAAAAACATTGAAAGCTAAAGTTGTTAAATTTAGATAATGTGTTGTCTTTGAAGCATTGACGTATTGAATACAGCAGAGAGCTTCATTAATTATGAATAAAATTCAAAAAAAAAAAAAAAAAAAAAAA
>JAJMBM010000064.1:0-44564 GCA_030565325.1 Insectozyma coleopterorum
TCATTGTTTTCATTGTTTTTTTCGTGTTTTTCTTTTGTTGTTGACTATTGTTGTTACTTCTTGGTTAATTATAACAAAATTGTGTTTGCCTTGACCGATTGAATAAGGTTTTGAATTTGATTACGTTTAATTGGGTTCGTAATCTTCTTTGACGAATTCTGTCGTCGTTTCCATAAGGTGTAGATTACTTGTAGGTATCAGTCTATTCTCTGATAAAATCCTGTTGGAAAATCATGGGCAGCAATTATTCCTGCTATTGTAAATCTATGTGTTGGATAAAATTTATTCCAAATTAGTTTTGATATTCCACAATTCTGATAAATATGTACAAAAGTTGGGTTTTGTTTTAGACAGAATAAGCAATTTGTGCTGCCTTTGTTCGGACGATCAGTTTGTACTGTGGTGTTTTGTGGATGTATTTCAATTCTGGCCATGATGTAAGCGCAGATGGCATATCAACCACAAATGAAAAAATGGATAAACTCAAAAGTTGGAAAATACCATCTACTCCAAAAGGTATGCAATCTTTTGTGGGTTTTGCAACATATTATCGCAAGTTTGTGAAGAATTTTTCAGAAATTGTCAGACCATTAATTTTGCGTGGTCTTGGTAAATTAAGGCTCAATCATCCATCAGTCAAAGAAGCATTTGAATTGGTCAAAGATAGATTGATTAATAGTACAAAATTGGTTCCTCCGGTTGCAGGTAGTAATTATGTTATTACAACTGATGCAAGTGATATTGCTGTTGGAGCCGTGGTTGAAAGGTTTCTGCCAGAAGGAAAAAAGATTGGCACAATTACATTTTTTAGTCTAACAGTTGACCGATTTAGGTCTTGCTAGTGGAGATCCAAGCTCCTGAAAGAAATATCCCAAAGTACAGCTGAAGCTGAATATTATTCATTAAAGAATTATTTTTTCAGAATTGAATATTGAACTCAAGAGGAAAATTATTTTTTGTGATTCGCAGTCAGCAATTAGTTTAGCACTGCATAATTCATTTCATGATAGAACAAAACATACTAGAAGACAACGTCGCTTTGTTAGAGATCATGTTGATAAAGATTTTGAGTTAAAATACACAAGTACATCCAAGATGAAAGCTGATTTATTAACAAAAGGATTATTTCCCAAAAATCATCGCTCAATGTTAGAATTAAATAATATGGTAGATTTCAGCAACGTTTAGCTAATGATCAACATTTATCACATTGCTCATTATGGGAGGCTGTTGCAAGTTGCTGACTAAGATTATGAGTAATAATTATGACTAATAATTATGACTAATAATTATGACTAATTATGAGTAATCATTACAATTATATTTAGTATATAAATACTAGTAAATAGAATTGTATATTCATAATTATCTAATATATTTTATATTATTGTTCTAACTACTATATTACTACATCATGACTAGAGTGACTAGAGACATCTACCTTTCAACCATGAAATCAATCCAAGATTTTTTTCAACTAAGTAAATTTAAAATCAATTATTTGATTAAACTTGCAGCTAGTTGAAAAATAAGGATTTGCAAAATATCAACCAAATTGAACGTGGTATAAAACACGTAGAATCTAGTAATAAATCTATTCTGCAATTGGATGTATTGTTATTACATAAATGTAAATATCAATACAATCTAACATTGAACAATCAATTGAATGAAATGTTCATCTCTGGAAATCTTAGCAAGAATCTTACTTTATACTTTGATTTCACCAAAAGATCTCATTTTATTCCTTGTTCCAAACAAATACACTTTTACTCAAATGATACTAAAGACTTACCAGAGTTTACATGGGTGAGAATTTACAAGTTATTTTTCGAGAAAATCCCTAAAGCAATGGAAAGATTATTTGGAAATATAACTGATACATTTGAATTGAGTTGGAATTGGCTGTTTTTATCATTGCTTCCACACTTTACAACCTGCATGTTAGGATACTAATGTATGTTGGAATAAAAATGATTTACCCGGCAAAAAGCCATTATATAGAGCAAAAAATTTTTCATGATGAAATAGTTCTTGGAGGAAAATATATACAAAGTTACTGTTATAATTGTTATTGTAGCAGAATATAGCACCATATAAGTGATATATTCATTCAACATACCTCCTTACACATATAGTTAAGTAGATCCAATAATGTATATATTTCGACTAGAGAATCTTTTTTTTTTTTTTTATCGTATATATTAGGTAAAACTATACAAACTATCTAGTCTCTACAGAAAAACCTAGCACAATCTATATGGTATTTATAATCTAAGACTATAGCACGTGCATTTGTAATTATTACCAAATTAGGTCTTTTCAATTGTTGATTAATCTAACGTGCATTGACGGTGAAAGGCCTAATTCAATGTTGAGAGCGCTACCCATTACTAAACCTCTAATTAACGTTGAGCTCTGTATTCAGTGATGTCCTGAATAGTTGTACCTGTATATTAGGTGTCGTTAACTATTGTTGATTAATGAATAAAGGGTTTCTTGGTAAAAATATAAGTATACTAATATATGTATATATTGATTAAGATAAAAAGAGTGATTTCTACTTAAATAGATATCGTAAAGTATTTATACTTTTAATGATGAAAATAATTCCCGATCAATAACCATATATCCGGGAGTCGTGTAATATGATCAGATGAAATTGGGCAAGACACGTATTAGAGAAATAAAAGTATAAATAACAGAGAATATCTATATCTCGAACAATAAGTTTACATAACTAAAAACAAGCTTAAATAAGTTTAACCAAGTTCAAATTAAATAAGAAGTCAAAACCCATATTCATTCAATTGATTATTTAGAGTATATATTGAATCTACCTTTTCCTACCGCTTGCGCTTTCTTTAGTATTTTGGCACTACTCGTTAGAATACTATTCATCATTTAATTATTGATCACGTGTAATTACTCGTGTTGAATTACTAATTTATTATTTTTAGACATTGGAATAACACTATATTGATCTTGCACAGGGGATTTTTTTATCAGATAAAACTATACAATTTATTTACTCTCTACAGAAAACCCTAAAAACAGATTTATCTGAGATTGTTGTTCTTGGAAACACATTTAATAAGAGTTTCATTTTAATGAATGATTTAGATGATTGGCAAATGTGAAGTAATTTTAATATTTTCTGATAACAGTGATCATTATTCTGAATTAAAAAAAAATATCAATACAATGGCTGCAATTAATGGAAGGACAACGATGAATGAATCAATTCGTGAACCGTTTTATGATTTAATAACCACATGAAACTGAATGTAATTATTGTGGTAACTGATTTTTTTCCAGATTCGAAACAATGCATCACTAAAAAACAAGAATTAATGCATAAAACTCCACCTTACTAAAAAGTTTTATATTTTGGTTTCACCCCAAAATTAAAATATTATTTTGTTATCTTTGATAATCCGAAATATTTTGTGATTATGTTGGAAGTCGTATGTTGTCATTACAAGAACAAGAATTAAAATTTAAAAACTTTTCTGGTCTAATAAAGTATATTTTATCATTACAAAACACGAGAATGTGGCATTAACTTATTTCACCTTTCAACAAACTATTATCTTTACGACCACCAATTTGACCCTCCTTAATTGCTGAACAAATGAAATTCAAATAATTGACGGTTGAAAGTACGGAAAAACCGAAACCCCAATTGAATTGAAAAAAACCCCGTTAATAAATAAATACGGCTGAAAATGCATACGCGCCAAGCTTTAAAAAAAAGTACAACCCTGCTGACCTTTATTGGAACAATAATAAACGGCGCAATAAGCTTTTATTGAAATTAAACAAATGTTTTATATTTCGTAATAATTCTCTTCAATGTTGATACTTGTACTATATAAATAACACTCCCCTTCACCAAAAATTTTCCCATTTTAGAGTCGTTTTTATTTTATTTTTGTTGTTTCTTTTCTATCATACAATGGCTATCACGTTCTCAAAATCAATTGTTACTTTAACAATTAGATTCGCACAATCGATTTTTGCAATCATAATATTAGGTTTAACATCTGCTTTTTTAAGTAAGATTAATTTTAACTTTAGTAGAGTGACTTTCACTTTGGTTGTTTCAATTTTAAACATTTTATATTTCATTTACATATTAGGTTTGGTACCATATTATTTCCAAAATTCAACATACTCATTAGTTTTGTTAATTGCTGAATCATTGTTTTTCGTATTTTACTTGGCAGCAATGGGTTCAGTCGCTGATATAATGCCAAGTGATTGTTCAGCATATTGGTTTTCTTTTGGTAATGAAGATTCAACTTGTAGGACATTACAAGCAATTTTACCATTTACATTATTCAATTGGTTACTTTTTGGTGCCAGTTTGATTTTATTTGTAATTTATACCTTAATCCCTCAAATTAAATCATCAAAGGGATTTAAAAATACATTATTGAAAGAACAATTTGATTTCGGTGCTATTTATCAAACTAACCCTCCTATTGCAATCGAAACAAAAGAAGGTGAAGGTGAAGGTGAAGGTGAAAATGCAGCTGAACCATCTGAGCCATCAGTTGTAAATATTGAACAAACAATTGCTGATGAAGAAGCTAATGCTGGTTTGCAATCATCAAGTAGTGGTGATATTATAAAAGAGAGTGAAACTAAATAAATTATATAATTTTTAATATACCAAATTAATATTTACTTGATTACTGATAAGTAATTAAGATGTTTGAATGTGGACTTAAACTTTATTTAAAAATTTATTATTGAACATAACCATTTGAAGATGATTTTCAAAAACTATATAAAGACCTACATTTGAATTTTTTTTCTTTCCTTCTTAGTGTTCATTGAGCCAGAGTTGTTTTATTATTACCAATCAAAAACTCAGTGCATTGTATTTGACTAGATACAACGCTTTTAATCTATCAAGTGCTGGATATTATGCAGGTTACAACATTGGGGACTGCATTTATTGATACGGTACCTTTTTTTTTTTTTTTACAGAGCTCTCTTTTTTATGTTGATATGTATTGATAGCTTTTTATAAATTTGTAGCAACTTTAGATAGTGAAATTATTTAATATTAACTGGTTCTTCAGAATCCACAAACTTTTGTTCGTCTTCATCATCACCAACATGAGCTTCTTCATCAACTTGTAAAATTTCCTCATTATTTTGCTGTGCTTGTTGTTGTTGTTGTTGTTGTTCAACGTGATTAGTTTGAACAACAACATTACGCTTTCTTCCGAAACAAAACTTACGCGTTGTTCTTCCAAGGTCAGCAAATATGCAACCCCAGAAATATTCAGTGAATCTAAAGGAATGAAATATTCCAAATTCTCTAATTTCAGGAGCATAACTATACCCAATAAACAAAATAAATGTAGTTGTGAATACCAACCAGTCTATTAAGGTGAATGTAATCAAGGCAGGTACAATATGGCAATTTGCATTGCCATTCGTTGCGCCTATTTCATTGACAAATATTGTGCAATCACTTGGATTAACAGCCGCCATAACCCCCAATGAAGTTAAATACAAAGTCATAAACGTGAATTCACAGATTAATGGGATCACTGATGGTGTTGAAAAGTTAAAAGCAACCGGTACGAAGAATTCAACATAAAACAAATAAATCAATGATAAACTGGAAGTAGCTAAACATAATGAAACCCTTGCGTAATTACCATCGATATTAGCTAAAAACCCAGCTGATAACCCTAATACAACAACGGCAAAGACAGTTTCAAGAACACGTAAAGCAATAGAAGCTGAAGCTTGAGCACTCATAATATATAAAAAAAGAGAGATAAATGGAAGGGGTTAAAAAGCAGTGGTCAATTTGGTTTTATATAGTGTATATTATTACCACATTATTGATTACGTAATTTGCAACCAGTTTTTTTTTTCTCAAATTAGCACTACTTTTGAAACATCAATCAAATTTAAATAACTTAACCCACCCATGAGTAATATATCAGCAATTAGAATTCCTGCCAATCAAGCCAAAAGTGCAATCATTTTCCTTCATGGTTTAGGCGACACTGGTAATGGATGGAGTTTCTTACCGCAAGTTATATCACAAACTAAATTAATCCAAGAGCCTATTAATTTTGTATTTCCTAATGCAGCATCGATTCCCATAACTGTAAATCAAGGTTATAGAATGCCAGGGTGGTTTGATATTTATGAATTTGGCAATCCGAATGCAAAACAAGATGTAGCGGGGTTTTTCAAGAGTTGTGAAGTCTTGAAACAATTGATTAAAGAACAAATTGAAAAATTCAACATCCCACCTGAAAGGATTATCATTGGTGGATTTAGTCAAGGTGCTGCTATATCATTAGCTACAGTCTCGTCATTGGATTTCAAAATTGGTGGATGCGTTGCGTTGTCTGGGTTCTGTCCAATCAAAGATGAATTAAGCAAGAAAATCACCGTGATGAATTTGGATACACCGATTTTTCAAGGACACGGTACTGCTGATCCGATTATTAATTTCACCTATGGAAAACAAACAAGTGAATTGTATAAAACTTGGGGGTTTAAACATTTAGAATTCCATGAATATGATGGTATTGCTCATAGTGCAAGTGAAGAAGAATTAGTTGATGTTGTTAAATTTATTAAAAAAATTATAGAATAGACAAGAAATGAACGTTTTTTTTTTTTTTTTGTTTTCATTCTATTTCCTTTTGTAATTGTTTAATCATGAAATCACTAAAGATTGATAAACCTGTTTTACCACTACATACTTGATACAATTCGTTGTGTTGATAACTATCCTTGATGATTTTCCCATCCCCATCTACTTGCACATACCCAAAAATATCTTCGATATATGGAGTTCTGGCGTAATTCGGCACACCTCTGAAATCATAAATAGGCATAAATGAATTGGCAAAAGTGCCGGCTTCAGTTATGAATGTGAAATCGTCATGGATGTTATCTTTGAATGTTTTATGTAATAATTTAATGAATTGAGGATTGTTATGAAAATTGTCCGGATGAGGATGTTGGCTAGATGACAATCCTATATCCAAAGCATTTGATGATTTACTTAATGAGAATTTATATAAGTTTGGCTTCAATTCATGAATCCATATCTGTTTGTTTTTTGTATATTGAGTAAGAAATCTAGTGTTAATTCTAAACATGGATGGTGGAAAAAAGAAGAAGAAGAAAAAAGATTAATTATATAATTTCATCCCAACATACTTCTTTTTCTACCTCTTAACCTAACATCTTCTAATCTTCGTATCACCTCTTTATATTTGTTTCTATTTGAGAACCCAGCGGCGTAACCTTCCAATAACCACTTGTTATACTCCTCGGCATATACTGAATGCGTACTCAATATTGCTCTTTCCAATACATACAAATCAACAGCTTTATCTTCAGCCAATCCGGAAAATGAGGATAATCCAAAATCAATTAACGATGGTTGCAACAGTTGTTGTAAGATGATATTTGATGAAGTCAAATCGCCATGAATCATATCATTAAGATGTAGTTTGCCTATTAATTCACCTACTTTGTGACAAACCAATTCAACTTGTGTATCCAAACTTTTATCGGTGGTTTTTTCCAAATACCATAACCAATTTTTAAAACTTGATGTATTATTATCTGGCAATTTGAAACCTAAATATTCCATCCATATGATTCCGTTTGAAAAATCTGCAGTTATTAACTTAGGACACGGTATGCCTAATTTCGTCAATTTGTACATGAATTTCATTTCTCCGATTGTTCTAGTTTTAGTAATTTGTAAATCTATTTTAGGATGTCTGTAAGGCTTGGGTGGTCTAAATTTGATAATAAATTTGGAGTTTGATGAGTCTTTACTGTATGGATGTGCGTCGGTTTCAAACACCAACGCTTCAGCTCCTTGTGATATACAATTCAATGGTATATTTGGCACATGTTTCTGTACTGCAGCTATAAGACAATCAGTCATTATGAAATATCTCTGATCTTTGAATGTTTTTTTTTTTTTTTTTTTTTTTTTTTTATTCTTTTTCATTTTCTCAATCATATGTTATCATACATTATCCCTCCATATTTATTAAACATTTCAATTGGATCAGATTTACAAAAACAACTAACCAACGGAAATGAAGAATTGGGAAGATTAAACGTCATAGATTCAGATTCTCCATACTATTATCATCCAGTGAAACAAACAAATAATAAATTTTCCAATGATCATTATTTGAATTCAATCATCAAGGAGAAATTGATTTATAAATTAGCTATAATTGGCGTATTGGGTAATAATCCAATGGAATTTACACAGTATAATGATGATTATGTGTATGACTTATTTGAGACTTTTAAATCAAGAATTATTCAAGATAAATCTGATAAACAAAACGAATCAAACAAACCAATATCATTCTTTTATCTGACTAAATTGGGTGAAATAAATCTACCCGTTGATTCATATCCAAAGGAATATAAAAAATATCTAAACATGAATTTAAAAGAGTTATTAAATTTAACAAATTCTTATAAATTACCCCCGAGTTTTGTCGATTTCGGCAATTCAAATTTTTTCAATTACAATTTACCCATCAGTTGGGTTCCAATAATAACAAAGGATTATCTAGAGTATTTACGTTTGGCATTGAATATGAATATTGAAGGACATTCGATTATTGAGTTTACATCGGGGGGCGATTATTCAACTGATACTGATACTGATGATGATGATGTCAAACACGCTAGATTTTATAATTTCATAACTGACAAACCTGTGGAATCTTCAACAGGGGTCTTTTATTATGAAGTCGAAGTTGAACAAATCACCACCAAGGCAACCAATCTCCAACCTATAATAGCAATGGATGATCCTTCTATTAGTTCAAATTCTTCAATTAATTTCTCTGCAGGATATGTTAAACGATATTCAAATCTAGATGGAAATATGATACTACAAAATAGTACTCAATTGTCATTAGGTAAGATTGATCTTGAGAAATTGAAGAAGGATTTATTTTATAATGAAGTGAATGATGAAAGTATAAATGATTTGAAAATATTATTAAGTTCAAGGCCTGGTGATTTCAAAGGAAGCTTTGCTGTTAGTTTTGAAGATTCCACGTTTTACAATTCTATCAAGACCACTGAATCTTTACAACGAGCACAGATTTTAAACATGAATAGAAGATTAGGTACAATCAACCGTTCTGGCGAAATAGATAATGGGAAAATTGATATCGGATTGCCTTTTAAAAGTAGATTATTAGTGGAGAAAGATGAAGAGAAAATTTTCATAACTGATGTTATCGGTTGTGGTATAAATTTTATTGACAAATCCATATTCCTAACTTTAAATGGAGTTTTGACAAATATAATAACGGAAAAGGATTTAACTTCGACTAATCCAGCTAATGAAAATTTATTCAATTCGAAGGATAAAAGTTTAAATTCCGTTTATCCAATGATTGGATTCAAAATTAATGAATTAGATGATGTTAAACAAGGCAATTTCCCCCCAACTGTCACAAGAATCAATACAAATTTGGGATTTAAAAATTTCAAATTCGATATGGATAATTATATTAATCAATTTAAACGAGAAAATGTTAAATTTTTGGCTAAGGCAGATTTAAATTCAGTTGAAACTTTATCTTTAATTAAAGAGTATTTAATTGCAAACAAATTTATGAATACCGTCGATGCGTTGAATAAGGATTTGGAGAATTTAAACGATATTGAAATTAACAAAACTAATGATATTGGTTTAGAACAGATGATTAAGAAGACTAGTAAAAATATAAAAACCTTAGCAACCGAGGATGAGAAGTTTATATTGATAAACTTTGATCGCGATTACCTCAATAGTTGAAATATACATTTAATAAACTCTTTTCATATTAAACTTTGAACGCCATCACCTCAATAGAAATATACATGTAATAACTCTTTTCAATTATATTTCTGATAAATTTTGATCGCGATCACCTCAATAGAAATATACATTTAATAAACTCTTTTCATATCTAAACTTTGAACGCGATCACCTCAATAGAAATATACATTTAATAACTCTTTTCAAATTTCTATTGATAAAATACATTTAATAGCTCTTTTCAAATTTCTATTGATAAAATACATTTAATAGCTCTTTTCAAATTTTGTTTCACGTTGAAATGTTTCATCTATCAATTTTCTAGTTTTGTGTCAATTCTTCTTTCTTGACAATATCAATTGCATGTGGGTTGTTATTTTTTGACGAACGCAATCTTGATTTTGGGGTATAATTAATCGGCAACGTTAAATCCATTATAATATTTTGTATTAATGAGTAGAATTGAGAACACATCCAATATATAGTTAATGAAGTGGGAGCATACAATGAAATCGACATCATAAACACGATTGATAATCTAGCGAAATTAGACATTGCATCGATCAAAGTAGGTCTGTATTTCAACTTCCTTGTCAATCTCGATAATTCCAATGTTTTAAATGTCCATTCAATATTACACAATGTGATCACGCCCAATATCACAGGAAATACGTGCATTGAATCGGGTATTGTCAAATCCTGAAACCATAGAATACCTTCATTATACAAAGATGGATCGAGTGGGTTATTCTTAAGATTATCCCACGTTGACCAACCACTTAAATCTCTCATTGTAATTGACATTATTATCCAAAGCGGTATTTGGAATGCCGGTAGGATGAAATTTTTCCAAATCTGCACATTATTATTCTTAAACAAATCCTTTTGTCTTTTCCGTTGTTCTTTTGTACTAAGTAATAATATTTGTTCGTATTTCATATTTGCCAATTGATTTAGATTCATATTTGACGATTTCTCAATTTCTGCTTTAGCTTTCTGCACACGTTTTGCCAAGTTTACTTTAAGCACCGGAAGCATTGCAGATACTATTGGTCTTAATTGGCTTTGCTTTTGTAATCTTTTTCTTTGCATTATAGCCAATGGTAATGTCCAAATCGATCTTAATGTGAATGTCGTTATTGGAATTAATGCCCACCATGGCAACCCAGTCATTTCATGCAAGCTTTGGAAACTACAAGTCATTGAATTTATCACCGCATTGTGATCAATTGAAAACTGTCGTATGAAATAATGTCTATTCCTTAATATAGTACGTTGTAGAAACATGAATGAAAAATGAGAGAAAAAAAAAAAAATAGAAAAAAAAAAATTAATCAACATGTCAACAAGATCAGAAAGAGCATGTATGCTTTGTGGTATAATAAAGCCACATCTGTCATTCACAAATGCCGGATGTCCAAATTGCGAGTTTGTATTGCATTTCAAAGATAATGACGATAATGTTACGGATTGTACCTCACCATCGTTCGAAGGGTTGGTTGCATTGGGTGAAGATAATAAAAAGAGTTGGGTGGCGAGATGGTTACGAATAGATTCGTATCAACCTGGTCTATACGCAGTTAAAGTGAATGGGAAATTGTCGCCGGAGTATATTGGGAGATTGGAGGATAGGAATATAACATATCGACCAAGAGATGGTTCAGCAAATGATTAATGTGTGTGTATTTTTTTTTTTGTACTTTTTACTTTTATACGAATTTCAATGATTCAATTTGATTATTCAATTTTTCTAATGTGTTTGTCTTGTTCCATTGATTTCTATCTTGCCATATGATATCCATTAATCTAGCCATTATAATTTCTAATTTTTCTATATTAACATCTTGAGTGATATCACCGAGTTTTTGATTGAATAATGATAATTCTTGGAGATTAATTATAACTTCTTTGTCAAGGTCTATGTCGAGTTCTTCTGCTTCTGATTCGGAATCCGATGGTAACGTATTTGGATCTTCAACTGAACCATTTAATTTGGGTATGGTATTTGAATCATTCACACGAGGTGGATTATTTGAATTTCCAGCAGCATTTAATGGAGTATTTTCAGGTTGATTAATTTCAATATTTTCAGGTTGATTAATTTCAATATTTTCAGGTTGATTAATTTCATTATTTTCAGGTTGATTAATTTCAAGCTTGGGTTCAGGAACATCTCCATTTACAAGATTTGTCTTTTGCTTTTCCAATTCTTCAACTAATCTTTCATGCTCTTTCAACAATTTCATCTTGTTTTCACTTTCTCTCTCCTTCACTTCTTTGCAGGCTTTTAAGAATTCCGCGGTTGAGAAATCATCAATACCAAATTGTGCATTTGTTAACATTTCATTCACTTTTAGGATTCTTTCTCTATCGCCAAAAGTTACATTATCTTTAACTATCATTTTAATATCCTTTAAAAATTGCTTTGGTTCAGAATAATATCCATTCCATAATCGTTCTTCAATTGTATCTAAATCCATATTATAATAATATTTCCCAGTGGATATTTCCAAAATCATATTTTCATGTTTTGGATCAGATGATTTTTCATACAAGACTTGATAGTTATTAAATGGATTTTCTAAAATTGTTGGATCAAACAAATGATATAATAAATTTTCATCAATGATGGGTTTTTTAAATCTTTTATACCTAATTTTAAATAAATCCATCAATCCTGCTAATTTTATTTTAAGTACATTTTTCAATTTTGTATCTTTATATTCTTGTTCTTTAATTTTTTTTCTATCATCTTTAGTTACTTGATCTACTTTAACTATTTTCAATTGTTTCAATTTCCTTTTCGGTCTATTCTCCAAATCATTTATAAATTCAAAAGGTTTCATCAATAATGTAGATTTTAAAGTTGAAAAATAACCTTCTCTTTCTGAATTAGTTGGTTTGTGTAAACATACATTATTATTTGCACTTTCGAATCCAAATATTAATTTAATATCATTTGATAATTCGTTCAATGGTGTTTCACTTATACCTAATAATAAAACGCGTTCATTACTTTTCAAGCCTCGAAGTAAACTGGTTAATGTAGCTCTTGCAGGGTCGGGAAGAACTTGGAACCAAATATCTATATTAGGTATGAATATTATAGCAGGTTGATTTCTTCGTGCTTCTATAAATGCTTGGACAATACTCAGTTCGGGGGTCCTTGTTGCATCTCCAAACATGTTACCTAAATCTAATGATTGCACTTGAAATCCTTCTAAATGATTCAAAACAGCAGCACTTAGATATTGTTGGCCATTGCCTTCTTCACCGGAAATTAATAAATGCGGACGACAAATCCTTGAACTTTCTAAAGTTTTAAGTAATTGTTGTTTTGCAAACCCACCATCTTTATCGTTGATAGTTGGATCTAAATACTTTGCTTCGTCTAAAGCTGTCAATTTCTTTGCACCTATTGAATTTGGTAATAAATTATCCAATTTACAAACTATTTCCAAATAACTTTGTTCTAATAATGGTTTCAAATGTTCTGGTAATGGGGCAGATCCGGAATTGGTGGATCTAGCACTGGATGGAACGATTTTCTCAATGGCTCTCATGAAATCCTTAGCTATTACTTTCACTTTTGATGGATTTACTTGCAATTTATCATTTGTTGAATATATTTGAGGATATTTTCTTTGTATACTGTTTAAAGCAGCTTCTGTACACAATGCTCGTAAATCAGCACCACCATAACCTTTAGTTAATTCTGCCAATTTTTCCAAAAAGATATCAGGCAATTGTGGGGTCCATTTTCTGGTATGAATCTTCAAAATTTCTTTTCTACTTGATATATCAGGCAAGGGGAAATAAAATTCTCTATCAAATCTACCGGGTCTTCTCAATGCTGGATCTATTGCATCTGGTCTATTGGTGGCACCAATAACTATAACTTGACCTCTATTATCCATACCGTCCATTAAAGCTAATAATGTGGATACGATACTTGCATGGATTTGTTCTTGTTTTGAAGATCTAACAGGGGCCAATCCATCAATTTCATCGAAAAAGATAATTGCTGGTTGTTGGTTTTTAGCTTCTTCGAATAATAATCGAAGTTGTCTTTCGGCTTCACCTACCCATTTACTCAAACAATCAGCACCTTTTCTCATGAAAAATGTGATTTTCCGTTCAGATGATGAACACGAGGCAGCTAAAGCTCTTGCCATCAATGTTTTACCAGTACCCGGAGGACCATGGAATAGAACACCTCTTGGCGGGGTAATACCGAAATTCTGATACAATTCTGGATACAATAAAGGCAATGCCACCATTTCCTTCAATTGATTTATATAATTATCTAACCCACCAACTACTGAGAAATCTATATTCATATCAACACCTAATGGATCAGTATCACTTAGATTGTTTTTCTTTTTCTTATCATCTGATATAGGATGATTTTTTGTCTTTGGTTGTTTTTTACTAATTGTTGCCTCTCCATTCACAGGACGTATTTCATCTTCTGAAGAGTCTGAATCACTTAGATTTTGACCAATTGCAGTTAAATTGTTTGAATTTGTCAAACCAGGTATTGAAATACCCCCAGGTGGAACATTTGTACCAAATAAGGATATCACATCGCTACCACCAAATGGACCAGCAGTAGGATACAAAATTTTTCTAAAGTCATTTTTATTCTGAGAAGCTCTACCTCTTTTCGCCTTTGGGTTTATTGAAGTGAAAGGTTTTTCTGGGTAATCGTTTGTAATTGGTGGTGGAATTGTGTAGTCTACTTTAGCTCTTTGACGTAATTTATGTACATTATTATCATTCATTGGTGATGAATCGTATAAATCGGCAATTTCTTGTCGTAAATCATCATCATTTTCTTCCTCGTCTACTTCTTTATTCGTTTCTTCTTCATGGGAATCTTCTTCTTCTTCTTCTTCTTCTTCTTCTAGAGATCTACCCGATCTTGTGAATCTCCTAGGTTCGGCAGATACGCTTCTTGATGGTCTACCGCGTCTCAATTTCTTTCTCGGCTTTGCATCATCTTGTTCATCATTGACTATGAAATTTTCATGATTGAATTTTTCTTCTTCGGATAGAAGGTCGTCTTCATCTGATTCGTCGTCAAAAAATTCATCATCTTCGTCTTCGATATGTCGCCTTCTTGTTGTTCTTCGTCTGCTCAATTTTTGTTTCTTTCTGGGTTTGATATCTTCCTCATCGTCAACGTCATCATCATCATAGTCATCGTCATCATCATTCTTTTTATCGGGTGGAGTTGGAGGGTCTTCAAAAGCGTCATCATCATTCTTATTATCAAGTGGAGTTGGAGGGTCTTCAAAAGCGTCATCATCATTCTTATTATCGGGTGGAGCCGGAGGGTCTTCAAAAGCGTCATCATCTTGTTCTTTACCTTCAAAAGCTAAATCATCTCTACTGGGCTCTTCCTTTATTGGGTCCTGTTGAAGAGGTTCTTGTGGCTTAGATTCCTCGGAGCAATCTTCGTCTGTCTCATCATCTATTGGTTCATCAATAGTTTCATCTTCTGTGTGATATTCTTCTTCGTCGGATATGTCATTTCTCGACCTTCTACTTCTTTTTGTCATATTTCTAAATTAATCGCACAATGTTAACAGATGAATATATAGTCAAAATTAATAGCACGATATTAACAAATGGATTCTGTATAATTACTCGCACAATGTTTAACAAATGGATTCTGTATGATATAAATTATATTTCTTCTTCGTACCCTTGCGATTAATTGTTGATAATATATTGAAACTTTTTGTAAAAAAATAATGGTTGTTGCACGTAAACTTTTAGAATGGGATCAGATCAAAACATTGAAAATATCAATAACTTTGAATGATATATTTATGACTGTGAAATATTCATTTCGTTTAAAATTAACATCAGTTTAGATTACTTGATATGTTGTTTCCCATTTTGGTGAAATTTAATTTTATAATTGGAATGGAATTAAATTTTCAGAAACTCTCAAAATTCAGCCTACTTCTATTTCTGAAACAAATTGCAACCATTTGAAACAAGGTAAATAATATTAGTCTATTTTTTCAACGTTCAGCCATTTTTGCAACCATTGTAAATTAGTAAAACTCATTTTCTTTCGTGAACTGTTCAACCCCAGTGGCAACTGTTTATACATAGGGTGCACGTGTAAGTGCACGTGATGGCCAATTTCATGTTGTGAATATTACACTACTTTTAGTTACCACATTTATATTGATACGTTATTTACAAATCTTTTATTTACTCTATAATATTTGATTACTACACTTTGCTAATTAAACCTATATGTACAGAACTGTTGCAGTATTCTTATCAAACCTATATGTACTGTTGAATTATTTTTTGCAGTTTTTGTCAGATTTTTTTCATTGGCACGTCGTGTTTTGAATTTGCATCTTTCCCATAATTCAAATCTGCGTTTAATTTTGCATATTCAAAAGTCCTCCTTTCTTTATCTACTACGTTCAATCTATCTAATATCTTAGTTGACAATTCAGGAATCACGGGCTGGATCAAAATGGAACATATTCGAATTGTTTCCGAACACAAATAAACATAATAATTGACTAGTAATTCATCATTCAATTTCCACGGCTCAGCTATTTGAAATAACGTATTTGCTTTATTTATAACTGACCACCAAGATTGGATCGCTCTGTTATAATCAAAATTAACAACTTGTTCATCCATACCTATATATAATTGATTCAAATCATTGATCAATTCATTTGATAAATTTTCCAATTCTTGACTCATTTGTAAATTCTCATATTTGTCAATTAAACGAATCGAATTTTCAATATCAAATCTATTGCCTCCAATTCGATTAATCAAATTACAATATTTTCCAAGTAATGAATTTCTCGAATTCATTAGTAAATCATTTGAAAATTTACAGTCTTCATTAATATTGGAATTCTCAATTAAGAAGAATCTAAATGCATCCAATCCATACGTGTCACACACCTTTATTGGATCAATTACATTGCCTAAACTTTTACTCATTTTGAATCCTTCACATAACCAATGTGAATGCACGATAATTTGTTTTGGCAATTCGATCCCCGCGGCGAGTAAAAAAATCGGCCAATATATACAATGGAATCTTATTATATCTTTGCCTATAATATGAGTCGGTGGCCATATTTGTTGACCATTTGCAAATGTGTGATAATTCAATAACGCATCGAACCACACGTATATCTTTTGACTTGGATCATTGGGAACTTCAATACTCCATTTTAATCTAGATGATGGTCTTGAAATTGATAAATCTTGCAAATCATTATCCCGAAGCTCGTTTAAAATTAAGTCATATCGATGTTTCGGTTTGATCCAATTCGGATTCTCTTGGAGGAATTGTATCAATTGATGTTTGAATTGTGATAATTTGAAAAAATAATTTGTCTCTTCATGATACACAACTGGATTTCTAGTTTCAATTGATACTTTTATAATCTCTCCATCTTTTTCTACATCTTCAATTTGAGAGTGTGGGAAAAAAGTTTCATCACTTATTGAATACCATCCACTGTGACTGCCTTTATATATAAACCCCTTTTCATTCATTAATTTCCAAAACTTTTGCACATTTTCAACATGATCATCGTCGGTTGTTCGTATGAACCTGTCATACTGAACTCCTAATTTATCAGCTAGAACTTTGAAATTATTAGACACCTTGTCGACCAATTGTTTTGGTTGCATGTTCAATTTCTCCGCCGTTGCTTGAATCTTCAACCCATGTTCATCAGTGCCGGTCAATAAGTAACTATTACAATTCTTCAACTTCTGCCATCTGCTCCGTGTGTCTGCCAATAGCATAGTGTAGGCGTGGCCCAAATGAGGAGCGGCATTCACGTAAAAAATCGGTGTGGTTATATAAAACGGTTTAACATTGACTCGTTTCATTAGAGAAAGAAAGAAAGAAAGAAAGAAAAAAAAAAAAAGTGTAATCTTATATTTCCGGCCATCAATGCAAATATAAATGGGTAATCTTATATTTCCGTCTTTTCTACAAAGATAGCCATCAATGCAAATACAGCATAAAACATACATAATGGATAAGCAATCAATGGTCTGACATTATGCAATTGTAAAACACTTACGAAAAACCCACTTGCTGAGTAACTGCACCATATAACAGCAATGGAACTTAAGATATAACCTAATAGATTATCTAATGATGTGATTACTCCAATTATACTGATTATAACTAATGGTAGTAAACAATAGCCAATCACAGAAGCACTTCTCACCAAATCGATTGTGGTGTCGTTCGACATAAACTTGAATAGATAATGTAACGAGATTATACCAAATAAGCCAACACCGTATATATAGCCAAATTGTACTTTACCTGCCAATAACAACAAGGTGCCAAATAATAATATAAATAAAATAGGACCTGCCAAATCTGAATCTTGCATTATATCAGACGGAATATTCTTATTAAATGGGTTCAAAACAACCAACGTCTTGCTTTTAATATGATTGAAGTTTATACCTAATTCTTCCAATAACGGAGGTTCTCCTGGATACCCACTAGTGCCAAACGCAGCTAACAAACCTGGTGTCAATTGTCCAGAATTCATAACACCCGATACGTTTTGAAATTCGGTATCCATTGATCCAGAGAAATTCCCACCCGTGGCTGAGGTGGGCTGTTGGTATGTGTAGTTTGATTGGTAAAACTGCATGTTCTGTGGATCATTCACTTGTTGTTGATAATATGCCATTGTGGATGCAGAAAACAGATATTTTGATTTTTGAAAGAAATTTTCTTTTTTTTTTTTTTGGCTCTTTTTTTTTTCTTTGTTGTATCAAATGTCTTTGGTTATATTCAAACCTGGTGGGAAGATTGTTTACCAATTCAATAACAAAATATATCCCTTCAATGAGTTCATATCAAATTTCGTAAATAACAGTATCAACAACATTGATGTAAATTTTTCTTCTGCAATCATTAATAATAGAAAGTTTTACAATTATGTCAAGGATGACATTTATGTCGCCTTATATTTCGATCTGATAACAAGTATAGATATAGATAAAATAAAGCTGACGTTGATGAACATTTATAAAACTTGGAGGAAATTTGAACAAGAACCTAGTGGGAAGATGTCCCAAATGATTGATTTACAATTTAATCAATTGATGAAATTGAAAATTGAAAAGGAGGAACCAAAAGAAAAGAAGCCTGTTTTAAAAAAAGAAGTGTCTAAGAAGATGAGAAAATGGGATGAAAGTGGGGAAATCATAGAACCAACAGATCAAGTATTGGATTTCTCAACAGATAAAGGTGAAAGCACCGACACGAATATTGATAAATTTTTAAGGAATAATGATATGGTTAATGAATTAAATACAATTTTAAATGAATCAGAAGAAGATGATGAAGAAGAGGAGGAAGTGAAATCAAGTTTTTTCTCAAAAATGTCTTCGTATTTCGATTATTCTTCAGTTGATTTAGATACAATTTCAAAACAATTTCTTGATCATTTAGTATCAAAAAATGTAGCACCACAAGTTGCCCAAAATATAATTAACAATATGAAGACAAAATTGTCAAAGTCAAAAGTTAGTGAAAAAACATATAAAGAAGTTTTAACAGCTGAATTGACCAAGATTATCACCCCCAATGCATCTATTGATTTGTTGCAATCAATCAGGAATAAACAAGCCCCATATGCAATTTCAATAGTTGGTGTTAATGGCGTTGGGAAATCTACAACATTGGCAAAATTAGCTTATTGGTTTTTACAAAATAATCTCAAAGTTCTAGTTTGTGCTTGTGACACATTTAGATCCGGTGCTGTTGAACAATTGAAAATCCATGTAAACAATCTCAAAAAATTACACGACTCAATCGATATATTCCAACAAGGTTACGGTACCGCTGATTTCGCAATACAAACGGCTAAAAAGGCAATTAAACACGCTGAGGAAAATCATTATGATGTAGTATTGATCGATACGGCCGGTAGATCTCATGGAAATGCAAAATTAATGGCCCCATTGAGAAAATTCGGCACCGTTGTCCAACCAGATAAAATTATAATGGTGTCTGAAGCTTTGGTCGGCACGGATTCCGTTCAACAGGCGGAAAATTTTAATAATGTGTTGAAAATTGATTATTTTATCATTTCAAAAGTCGATGTTGTCAATGAGTTGCTCGGGACAATTATCAACATGGTAGCAACCACTAATATTCCCGTCTTGTTTGTTGGAACAGGACAAACTTATACTGACCTTACTGTTCTTCATATCAACAAGGTGGTTGCACAATTGATTAGGTAGTTGGATTATGTAATCTGTGATCAAAGGTATATTAATACATAATAATGAATCTTGTAATTGATTTATGAGCTGAATAACAATTATTGTCATAGTAATTTGGAGCGATAAATATAGGGTATGAAACTTCAACATCATCCTATATAATACTTGACTAAAACAAAACAAGTGGCGATTCCAACTTCCAAATAAAGATTGATCGACATTAAAAACACTAAATTGTGCTAACTTCCAAATAAAGATTGATCGACATTTAAAGTACTAAATTGTTCCAACTTCCAAATAAAGATTGATCGACATTTAAAGTATTAAATTGTTCTGATAAGTGAATGCCATTTGTTATCTTGTAAGAACATGTATTACCTACTAATTCATACCACGCTTGGTAGCACTGTTTGGTAATAAAATTTTTTAATTTTCCATTTTCTCATCAGACAAAATAAAAGAAAAAAAAAAGAAAAAACGAAAAAGAACCAACCACTTTACTTTGTCATATTTTAATTTATTAATTGATTTTATAACTACTACTACTACTACTATTCCTATATATACTTAACATGTCTGAAAATTTAAAAAGAGCAGAATCTTTATTCAACAGAATAATGAATCAGACTACCGATTCAATATCTTCGCATTCATCAACTACGTCATTATCATCCATGAATCAAGCACAACCTAAGAAGGCAGAGAAAATCATTGCTAAATTAGATGTGACCAAATTGACAAAAGAGACCTTGCAGAATATACCTGAGTCACATCATATATTACCGTATTGTTGGACAATTTGGTACCATTCAAGAAATAAGAAACCAAGAGACTTTGAAGAAGATGGCACCAATGTAGATTCATATTTACAAACAACGTCGGAAATAAGTTTTACAGATTTTAATGGACACAATCTAAAACATTTTGCATCATTAGAACAATTATTATTAATATTGGCCAATATTAAAAGAACATTTAATTTATCAATTGGTACTGAGTTTTTAGTGTTCAAAACTGGAATTAATCCAGTTTGGGAAGATCCAATTAATGCAAAAGGTGGAAGATGGATATTTAGATTTAATAGAAATAGCAGCATGATTGAAGATGTCGATATGGCAAGAAAAAGAGTTTGTTTAATCTGGGAAAGATTGGTAATGAAAACTTTAACGGGATCTTTAATACCCGAAAACTATTCCCAAGATATACAAAGTTTGTTAAATAACGATATTTGTGGTTTGGTTTTATCAATCAGAAAAGATGAGGATATAATAAGTATTTGGAATTCAAATTTGAAAAAAATACCAAATTTAAAAAGTAGACGTATATTAGTCGATGCAATATTGAGAATTATAAGAGAATCAGATGCTATTTTGAATGGTGATGAACAAATTGATTTTATCGATACCGGGTCAACACAAAGAGTTAGAAATGTGTCCTTTGAATATAGAATTCATAGTGATAATGAAAACACAACTATTCATCATCATAGTAGAAAATATAACAACAAGTATAGAAATAATAATAATTCAAAAAATGAGTTAACTGAAGAAAAGTAAATAGTTAAATATTGTAATAAAAGAACAAAAAAGGGTTAGATTTTGAATTCAAAAATACAATAAACCGTGGTGATTCACACAAACGCCGTATGCACCACCCACCTACCAAATTTCATAGTGAACACACAAACTAATACAAGGAAAACATTTATAAATGCAAATCTTTCTGAAAAATTTTGTTTCACATGGGCTCAAAGATTGTGCGTCATTTAGTTTTCAATTTCTATATTTCACAAGTATTCAAACACTGTGTTTGAATATTGAAGTTGCCACAGAAACTAGAAAATTTACATCTGACTGTGTAGTTTATTTGTACACTTTTATCAAATAAATATGTCCAACTTGTTTATTGTGTGAGCGGGTACATTGGTTAAATATAAATAGGTTTTGTCGAACACAGAAAGAGAGTGTAGATTAGATATTTGGTATATGCATTCAAACCTCATTTGAAATGACTCACGTTCATTTTTAATAAATTAAATAAATGAATTACTGGAAAAATGCCAATTTATTCAAATTATATTTCGTTTCTATCTTAGATTACAATCAAGTGTGAGAACAAGGGCTTCCTCCTGTTGACAATACTAGTAAAAAGAGAATAAATGGCGAACCGTTGTATACATAAAGCAGCTAGATAATATGAACAACCATAATACCTAATATTGGAAACATAGTGGTTATAGAATACAAGCCATTTTTCGACTTTTCATGTCAACAAAACACAATTTGGAATACCCTCATATCACTAAGAGTAATTATAAATCCCGACATGTGTGTCCAGAAACAAAATGTGTGAAAATATTAAAATCAGTATACAAAGTGGATGAAACCAATCATATTTCGGTTAAAATATTCAATTTCCATGTTCCATGTCAATCCTTTTTCAAATTCCGTTGGAAAGTCAAACACGTTGGGTGATGTTTTTTGCACAACAGTGGAAAATAATCACATCTAAACTCTAATTATAAACAAAGGTTGCAGTTGAAAGAAACATCAACATGAAATACCCCTTAAGAAAACTATAGTGGGCGAAGAAATGTGAACCTGAAATACCCCTTAAGAAAACTATAGTGTGCGAAGAAATGTGTGTGTGTGTGTGTGTGTGTGTGTTATCGAAGAATATTACATAATACACTAGCTGTTTGGCGCTTATGCGCCTCCACTTAAAGCTGGGTATAACAAATTCTTTATATCCGCATTTTCTTCAACCACAGTGTCACTCTCCGCCAGAAACGTCTGCCAGTGTGTGTGTGCAATTTGGCCACTAGTTGGCATTTTGTTGTATATATAAGTAATACGTTGCTGATTAAATGTTCTGGGTTGCCAAAAAGAAGTGACAGTATAATAATAGAAGAATGCAACAATAAAGGGCGTGCATTCTTGCTACCAAATTTTATGATTTAACTTTTCAATAATTTTATCGAAAAAAAGAATCTCATCTTTTTCTAACAACAAGTAACATATACCGATTCTACCACAGCTGCTATCACACCAATAGTTCTATGGATTCACATAACAATATAAGAGATTTCGAGTCCTCTAATTTCCAAACTGATTTATTCGACGCGCAACCGTCCATCAATGAATTATTAACATCGGGTCAAAAGTTTTTGGATCTACAACCAAGAATATCTAATAGACAACTACGTACATCGAATTCTCAAACCCAGATAAATCACATGATGATGTTCTCAAACAATGATGATCAACATGGTTTAGTGTCTCCGCAATTATCATCCCACAGAAGCAATCTACAACACGATAAAGTATTGGACTTCTTATCACCCATATCAATAGATGAATTGAAAAATAACTCAACAACTACCTTGACTTCAACAACTACTTCTACTTCAACTTCACTCAAACCGTCGTTTAATTCCCCAAGTTTGGAATTTCCTTCTCTAAGTACTACTAATACCAAAAAGGATTCCGAATCATTGACTAGTTTATCTAATAATACCCCAAAATCAAATTTAACAAGTTCGTTGAAAAATCAAAGTAATGATAAATTAACTGAATGTCATAATTGTGCTACCCAAAAGACACCATTGTGGAGGAAAAATAGTGAAGGTCAAACTTTATGTAATGCTTGTGGTTTATTTCAAAAATTACATGGAAGAGATAGACCATTGGCTTTGAAAAGTGATGTTATTAAGAAAAGAAATTCGAGAAAAGTTAATAATCCGAAAAATATAAATTCAAATCAATTTATCAATAGTGGTATTAAATTTGAACAAAATTTTAAAAATAAAACACCTATAAATATTGCACCTTCATCATCAGCTCCACAACAACTGTCATCACAAAAGTATAAAAATATTCTAATACTACCGAAACCTTCAAACTCAACAATAACTGCTTCATCGTCATCAATAACAACGACAAAATCAATACCTATTCCTCATTCGGCTTCGAGCATTTCATCATCTCCACAACCCTTTTCGCCATTTTCAACGTCGTCCTCGTCATATACAATAAATAACAATCAACCATTTAAACGTAAAAAATCTGAACTTAATTTAGAAGATGCTGCTGGTACACCATTTTCAAATAAATCAAGACAACATTCGGCAACATCATTGGCTAATTCCATGCCACAACGTAAAAATTCTTATATCAACAAAAGAACATCAATGCAAAATTCATTCACATCCAATAATAATATAAGATTTCCTCAACTGACATATTTTGAAAGTCCAATCCAACAAGTAAGTATATCACGTCATAATAGTACTTCACAAATGAATCAACAAAATTTCGATACTCCAAATTCATATAACTCAGTGTCGTCATTTTATCATCAAAATGAAGATACTCCAAATTCAATACCCGCTACTCCAATGAATGTGACTGATTTATTACCTTCGTCAATACGATCTCAAAGACAAAAAACTTTATTAGAAGAATATAGATCTAGTAAACCTCCAATTGTACAGTATCGAGGTATTGATGATGAAATGTTATTATCGGATTCGACTTTTAATTTTACAAAGAATTTAGAAATTAATGATGAAGATGATTTCTTTAAAAACTATACAAGTTTGCATCAAGAAACTGAATTGATTGATGAATTTACTATAAAGAAACCGATAATTGAAGGTTTTGAGAATAATTTTAATAATCTGAAAAATCAACAACCTGAAATTGATTATAAAGATTTAGATTGGTTGAAGTTTGAAATATAGAATAATGAATTAACGATTAAATTAATTTCTCTTATTAAAATTTTATACTTTGATCTTAACAACATACATCCTCCTGATTAGATTTGGATTGGTTGAAATTTGAAATAATGAATTTAAATTAATTTTTCTTATTGAGATTCTATAGTTCAATTTTCACAACATCGGCATCTAATGTATTCAAATCAAGTATTACAAATTCACCAGTTTCACCAAATTTAGGTAAACTAATCAATCTTATTTTACTACCTTGATAATCCATTAATTCAGTCTCATATTTCTCTTGATTGCCGACAAAATAAACATTTGGCAATTCATCATTGAATATAAATGGATCATAATTTTCATATGGATAACAATATAAGGTGTCGGGACCAGTAGGTATGAAATTTTGCCAATAAATATTTGCCTTCATTATTTCAATTGATTTATTTATTTTTGAATTTGAATTTAAATATCTTTTTATATCATCAACATTTTGTCCACTAGTACCAAGAATTTTTAAATCATTTATATCAAACCATTGTGGATTAGTCAATCGTGTTAATCGATCAGTTCCTAAAAACATTACATTATTTCTAAATAATGATTTATGTAATGGTTGTTGTGGTAAACAAATTTCAGCTGGATCAGTCGCACCTGGCATAACCATAACTTTTAAACTGATTAATAAATCAGATAATACATCATCTAGTTTACGTAAACTATCCGAATTATACTTTGATATATTTTTAGATCCATAATTATTACTAGTTATAAAATTTTTCAAATCATTTTCTGCTTGTAAATTTTCAAAAGGTGAGATTGAATTACCAGCTATAATTAAAGATTCAATTTCACTATTCAATTTTTTATCATCGTCATTACCTAATTCACCAATTAAATATTGTTTTAATAATTCAATTTTCAAATCGTGTTCAAGACCAATATTTAAACCTGATATTAAAGCAATTTTCCCAGATTGCTTTTCTGCATTAGCATGTTTTTGTATTGCTGATTTTGGATAAGCAATGTCCATGATTTCAAAAACTCCTGCTTGGATTTCAATACCTAAAATTGCAACTATACAACCAGTGACTAATAAATTATTATTCAAAAATTCTTCATTGTGTAATATAGCTCTACCAGATTCATCCTCCAACATGACTATGGGCTCTTTTGTATCTTCTAGATAACTAGTTGGTGTTGGCGGTAGTATATCATCGGTTCCTTTTGCAACATCACTTAGAATATTCAATTTATATGGATAATCACAGAATATAGTACCAATTACCCAACACAACTTATTACTGGTGATATCTAGAATTTTGTCTTGTTTTGTTATAGTTTGCCCGTCTATTTTTCTAGTTCCATCACCCCATTTTTCCATTGCTTGTTTATTAACTCGATCTTTCAAATGATTCAATCTATATTGATACATTGAATAATATTGTTGATCAAATTTCCTATTTCTCGGATCTAGAAAAAACTCATCCTTCTTAGAAGACTCTGGGTTGGATTGATTTATATTAGACCTAATGACACCATCATTAGATATATGTTTATTAATATATTGATCCATTAAAGAAAGAGAAGAAGATTAAAGATTTTTTTGTTTTTTTTTTCCCTTTATTAAACGCGTGGAAATTTTATATATTATATATTTTCAATTTCTATCTCTCTTTTGTTTCTTGTGTTTCTTTTCAATTGATTTACCACTTGAACCAATTGATATATTGACTTTTGGTGGTATGTCGAATCCAAACGATTTGCCTACTTTGACCAAGTCCAATTTATCTATTTGATAAACTGTTTTCAAACTATGTGAGGCATACGCCTGTAAATAACTTCTATATCCATCTTTAGCCGATTGATGTAATAAATAATTTGTCTTTATCAATTTTGACAATTGACTTTGAACATTTGCTATTTTATTAGTTGGAAATTCGTATTCATTCAATGGAACATTAGCTGCTTTCAAATATCTAAGGAACCCCAATTCATTTGGTGTTAAAAACATTAATGATTTTCCCTTTCCATTTGTTCCTCTTGCTGTTCGACCAACTCTATGTATATAATCTCTTGGATCATCAGGTGGATCAAATTGGATGATCCAATCAACTGCTGGAATATCTAACCCTCTGGCGGCAACGTCAGTACAAACCAATATACCTTGTTTTGCATTGCAAAATTCAAAAAATGTATTGGTACGTTTTTGTTGCTTTTGTTTCCCATGTAAATCTAAAACAGGCAAATCTATATAATTCAACAATTCTGAATAAAATTTAACACAATTACATGAGGATAAAAACACAATTATTTTCTTCTTGACGTTTCTTTTGAGGAAGGAAAATAATAATAAAAATCGTTTATCGGAATCACACACAACATAACCTTGTTCTAATCCATCGGCGGTTGATACTTCGGTTTCAGGTACGACATTTATATACAAAGGACCCTGTCTTAATGATATTCTTGCTAAATCTTCAACTTTTGTCGTTTGGGTAGCGGAAAATAACATTGATTGTCTATTTTCATTTGGTAAGATTTTAATAATTTGTTTCATTTCATCTTCAAACCCAATTTCTAAAATTCTGTCAGCTTCATCAATAATCAAAGCTTTTAAATTACTATACACAAAACCCTGAGTATTTTTCAAATGATCCAATAATCTACCTGGTGTAGCAACCAATAAATTGACACCCTTTTGTAATTTAGTGGCTTCTTGTCTTCTATCAGCACCACCTATAACAATACCACATGTCTGTGAATGATGTTCCATTAATTGTCTAGCAACTCCAAATATCTGTAATGCTAATTCTCTAGTTGGGGTTATTATTATAACTGTAGTACCATTTCTTGGTTTGATTTTTAATGAGTACAATAATTCAATTGCTGGTATTAAAAACGCCAACGTCTTACCGGACCCTGTTTTGGCAGCACCTAAAACATCCCTGCCTGCTAACAAAGGTGGTATTGTTTTAGCTTGAACTTTTGTCATTTTAGTAAAACCCATTTCTCTAATAGCTTTCATAGTTGGTTCTGATAAATTTGCATCTTCAAATAAAACATCTTCTTCATTTGTTGCATCGTCATTTAAGGAATTAGGCATTGATAAAGGTGGTTCTGGTTCTTCTTGTTTCTTCTTATTATTATTCTTCTTCTTCTTTTTTTTTGATTCTTCTGGATCTTTTATATCTTCACCTAATAATTCGGCAACTTCATTAAAATCTTCATCTAACTCATCTACTAATTTTTCATTGTCTTCAACTTCACTCCCGCTTTCCTCGTGTGATCTCTTTTTGGACACTATTTTCTTATCTGATTTTTTAGCCATGATGGAGATTTGGTTGTAAAATATGATGAGATGAGAAATTTAAAAACTCATCTGAAAAAAAAAATGAGATCAATATAAAAACATTTGTCGTAAATATCACGGTTGCGACACTGACAAAATATTAATAATATGATTACATTTATAATTGATCATGATTCATCTTTTATTAATTATATAATTGCATATACAATCTTTACCCGAACAAATTATAGAATTATAGTTGTGGAAAACAACAGACAACAATTGTTGGAGGTTAATCCATGGTGTGGCATATCTACATTGAATCTACACAAGTTACAAAATCAAAGCGTGATAGATTTTATTAGAACCGTTTCAATACCTTTAAATAGCATACTCGTTCAATCTACAAGTAATTTAGATAAGCCAATTAGTGAAATATTACAAGTTGTTATCAATTCAAATAATCCAGTTGCGTTAATATATCATCCACATTATGTAATCAACGAAATAAAACTGATATTATCTAGTAATAATGATAAATGTAACATTGTCAGTTTTAATCATCATTTTGAAAAGCATCAAATGTATAAACAATTTGAGAATCCAATAATCATTATAGGTAATAAAAACTCCAACAATTTAATGATAAATAGTGGATTAATGGGTATACAATGCTTAAACGGTCGATTACCATGTAGTTCGATTCTATGGCTACCGAAATTTAAAAGACCAGAATACAAATTGACTTTCAACAACAATATTGTAAACATATTGTCTAATGATATTTTTCAACTCGATATATTTCAAATATTACTACAATGTGATCAGATACTAACAATCATAAATCAACTACCCGTTTTCATCAATGGTAAATTATAAAATCGTCTATTTATTATACTGGTAATTGATTACTTATTCCTGCCAATTTGTCAATATAAGGTGCAATAATTGGATTACTCAAAACACTGCCGATATATGGTATACTTCTCAAAAATTGGATAATTGTACCAAAGAAATCACCAAATAATCCCAATATGCCAAAAAATTCAATTATGAATCCAATAAAGGAATATTTAACCAAGATTAATAGTATACCTAATATAAAGCAAACGGTACCTCTAATTTTAGCAGGTCTTGTGAAAAATGATATTGTTCTTTGTGGCCCAATGATTAATATTAATCCAATTATGAATAATATATTTCCCAATGCTAAAAAACCAGAATCAAAAAAGGTAAAAATACCAAACATGAAAAAAAAAATCCCACCAGCAGTAAAACCTACTCCGAATTCTTAGATAAATCGTTAGTATACGAGATATAATTGTTTTGAATAACTCGTTTTTTTTTTTTTTTTACATACTTTGTCTTTCTGATAACCAAATCATTATGAATATAGAACTATTTGTATTGAATTAACAAAGGTTTGATCTTAGAATACACTTTTTATTTATTATTTGTTTTTTTACTTCTCATAAAAAAAATTGAAAAACGAAATGTTTCAAAACGCGTATCACGTGATAGAATAAAATGCAGTTGCAAATTGATAAAAATATTCCAATTCTTAGTTCAATAATGGATGTAAAGATATTAAATTTCAGGTGGTGTTGGCTAGGAATATGTTTTTACATTGCCCTATATCAAAGTAGGTAGTCTGAACGACACTTGGGAGAAAAAACGAGTAACAAACGTCAGTGTTGGTTTGTAGCTATCGAGAAGCTGCAAAACTTTTTCAAGATTGTGTCATTTTATATATTGATGGATTAGTTACGCCATTTTTTAAAAGCTCCTTTTTGATTCAACATCAAATTTGTCGAAATCAATAATAGAGTTAAACCCAATGTTGGGTTAATATCGATGAAAATGGTTTGGCTAGTGTCACTTTGGAATATGAAGTATCATTAAATTTCATTGAATCACATCCAAATAAGTAACTGAATCAACTGAATCATATATAACATTTTATTTCTTGCTTTTTGTTTCATTATCGAGATCTTTATTAAATTGTATTGTTTGCAACACCCTTGCAACTGTTGATAATCTGCCCTTGTATTTTTCATTCCCAACTTTTCTCTGAGTAGTCAAGATTACTAACTAGTTTAAGGGTTGTAATATTGCATTAATACAGCTCGAACGAGATTAAAACATCTTGGCTAGATTCTATACCATGTGTTTGGAATAGAGATTATGTTAACGATGTTTTTTTTTTAAAAAAAAACTATACAAACTATCTAGTTTCTACAGAAAGACCTACCACAGTCTAAGCTGAGATTATTATTGTTTTTCTATCATTTTTTTCATGCTTTTCTTTGTTGTTACTTCTTAATTATATCAACATTGTTTTTGCGTTGACCGATTGAATAAGATTTTGATTTAATTGGGTTGGTAATCTTTTTTGAAGAGTTCTGCTGTCGTTTCCATAAGGTGTATATTACTTGTATAATCTATAGCGAATTTTTTAGTTATATTTCATTTTGAAACAAAGAAGTAGCTCGATCAGCGATATTCTTGATAAGTACATTAGTTTTCAAATTTGTCGCCATTTTTGACAAATATTTTCAAAACTTTATGTGAATATGATTTTTTAGTATATATTAGGTAAAACTATACAAACTATCTAGTCTCTACAGAAAAACCTACCACAGTCGTCTTAGCTGAGATTATCTTTGTTTTCATTGTTTTTTCCGTGTTTTTCTTTTGTTGTTGACTATTGTTGTTACTTCTTAGTTATATCAAAATTGTTTTTGCATTGACCGATTGAATAAGGTTTTGAATTTGATTACGTTGAATTTGGTTCGTAATCTTCTTTGACGAATTCTGTCGTCGTTTCCAAAAGGTGTATATTACTTGTAGGTATCGGTCTATTCTCTGATAAAATCCTTTTTATGTTTTTCTTTTTAGGTAAAACTATACAAACTATGTAGTCTCTACTGTCTTGGTTGGGATTAATATTCTTTTCATCAATCGTTTATTTTTCCTATTTTTCTTTGGTTTTTGACTATTATTTTTATTTCTCAAGTTCTTGATCTTCACTGGTCAAATCCTTGAGGCTGATTATACAAATTTGAAAACAAATGGGTCAGCATAAACAAGATGTCAGATATAAACCAAATTAACCACTTTTATTTTTTCACCAAAGACAAATAATTAAAATAGTATGGAACATGTGTCTCATATTTAATTGGGTTACCGGTATGGTATCAAAAATCATTACCGACCAGTTTGTTCCATCTATAGTGAATTTAACAAAGATAAAGTGATACAAGCCGAGGAATTATTCATTATAAATTTCGATATGTAATATAATTACCACAATCGATTTTTTATTTTTTGAAAAATCACAATATAGTCACTTCCTAACATTCTAAAACTAAATATATACAGACTAAGGCTTTTGATAGTTAAATCGTTTCTTGTGTTAACCAACCCTGATACTTCTCGAAGCCTCGCAATTACTCCAACAAGTAATGCGGCTTATTATCTCGTCATAGCTTTTTTTTCTTTTTTGCTTAAAATGGCTTGTTTTTCTCTCCAGTTTTGGTGAGTAACAAAATAATACAAAAGTTAAATGCATAATTCCATAGATAACAAACCAGACCCAAATGAATTACCACCCAGCTATTCAGAAGCTATAAGTACACCGCCAATTCAACCCCAAAGACCTAATGCAATACCAACATCCTCTACTTCCCAGAATAATAATCGTCCAAGACCACCGCAAGCTGCGCCATCAACAACTCCATCTTCATCCACTTCAAATATAAACCTCTATACAAACAATCCCGATTTACCATTCACATTCCCCAAAGGCTTTCTATGTCCAAAATGTAAGAATACGGGGTATAAAGTTAAAAAACATAGTATATCAGGTAAACAATGTTGCAAATCTTGTTGGGATAAGTTTTATTTTTCAAAAGGGAATTCTTATAATCCAAATCTGAACAATTTATCATTTAGATATCCCAAAGGTTACTATTGTGACAAATGTCATAATACAGGTTATAAAGTTAAAAATGGCTTGAGTTGTAAAGATTGTTGGGACACTTTTAGTCCAAGAAATACGATCAATGATAATTTCAACCCATCTTATTTTGGTTCAACGGCTTATATACAATCTGGTAATAATTACGGTAGTGGTCCGCCTATTAGAGTTCCCCCTGGTGATCCAAGACTTGGTGGTGTTTTATGTGGGAGATGCAGAGGTTCGGGAATGGTTAGATTCATATTGGATATGGAACTATGTCCTGTTTGCTCCGGTCTAGGACGAGTTGTTAATGTTAGACCTCCACAATCTTATCCACCGCCTTCCCGATTTCAGCAACAATATGTTCCACCTCGAAATTATTATCCAAATGAAAAAAGGTAAAATTATTGTATAAAAGGCGATTTAATATAGGAGCTTTTTTTTTTATAAACCTGCTGCAAGTACGGGAATAATTCCAAACCGTCTATGAAATTAATTTTAAAGAAAGATGGTTATTTACTTAAAAACTATCAATTGCAAAAGTTTATTATTCACATGATGAAACGAACCATTGATCTAATAAATTATTGACCTTTTTAATGGAAAACTTATAATACGTTATAAAACAAAGTAGTCAAAATTTGGAATCGTATATTATCAAGTGGGTATTGCACATAGAAAATTAATCAACTTTTGTTGTATAAATGGTGGCAAAAAAAAAAAAGAAGTTTATTTATATATATACATGGATAATCTAAAAGAATCGATCACTTGATGTTTGATAAATATTTGAAGTCTGAGATTTCATAAAAATTTTCTTTTATGGATCTTGCCGCAACAAACCTAGCTAAAAGACTTCCAAACCCTGCCTTGTCATTAGTACCCGATGCACGCAGTCCCAGGAATGGCTGTTGTCCAACGACAGCACCGGTACATTTATCATTAATATAGAAATTACCAGCTGAATATCTTAAATTTTCTTCAGCATATCTAATTGCACTTCTATCTCTTGCGAAAATCGAACCAGTCAACCCATATTTAGTTATTGTATCAATTGATTTTATTATTGATTCATATTCATTATCTGGGTAAACATATGTGGTCAAAATTGGACCGAAAAATTCCCTTTTCAAAAATTCGTGATTTGGATTTGTTGTTTTAATCAAAGTTGGTTGAACATAGTATCCATTTGTTGAATCGTATGAACCACCAGCTACGATTTCCAATTCTGGATCTTTTTTAGCTTCTTCAATTGCATTTTTCAATTTATTGAATGACTGTTCATGAATAACTGGACCCATAAAAGATTGTAAATATTCAGTACAGTTACCAATAGTAATTTGTGACATTTGACCAACCAATAATTTTGAAAATTCAGGCCATAAGCTTTGTGGAACATACAATCTCGAAGTTGCTGAACATTTTTGTCCTTGATATTCAAAAGCACCTCTCAAGGTACACAAAACTGAATGATTCAATGATGCTGATGGATGAATTAAATGGAAATTCTTACCACCTGTTTCACCAACAATTCTTGGAAAGTCCTTGTATTTACTTTCAGCAACATTTGTGTTAATTTTTGAATATAATTGTCTGAAAACATCAGTTGAACCAGTAAAATGTAATGCATTAAACGCAGGGTCGTTAACAACAATGTTTGTAACTTCGACTGGATCACCTGGAATAAAGTTTATGACACCTTTTGGTAATCCTGCTTCTTCTAATATAGTCAATAATAAGTAATTTGACAATGCAGCGGTAGCAGATGGTTTCCAAACAACTGTGTTACCCATCAATGCTGGTGCACCGACTAGATTACCAGCAATAGCAGTGAAATTGAATGGAGTGACTGCATACACAAACCCTTCCAAAGGTCTATATTCAACTCTATTCCAAACGCCTGGTGCAGTTGACATTGGTTGCTGATTATACATATCTTCGGCATATTTAACATTATATTTGAAGAAATCAACTAATTCACCAATACAGTCAATCTCTGCTTGATAAACGTTTTTACCTTGTCCCAACATCGTGGCAGCCAACATATCATATCTATATTTGGTTGAAATTAAATCAGCTGCTTTCAAAAAAATAGCAGCTCTATCAGTCCATGAAG
Source organism: Insectozyma coleopterorum (assembly GCA_030565325.1). Classification (NCBI taxonomy): domain Eukaryota; kingdom Fungi; phylum Ascomycota; class Pichiomycetes; order Serinales; family Debaryomycetaceae; genus Insectozyma; species Insectozyma coleopterorum. Next base: position 34,215 of record JAJMBM010000064.1, read on the forward strand.
TTTCTGCCCATTGCCTTTTGGCATTCTTAGCTGAATCAATAGCTAATTGAATTTCTTTTGGTGTGGCTTGTGAAACTTCAGCGAGTATTTGTGAATGTTTGGCTGGATTAATTTGATTTAAAGTCTGATTTTGATAAATTTTCTCACCATTGATAACTAATGGAATCTGCAATTGTTGTTCGGAATCGGTGAATTTTGTAATTGAAGCTCTTAACAAATCCCAATCTTTGGTATCATTAAATGAAAAATTTTTAACTGGTTCATTTGTTAAATTTGGCGGAGTTTTAACATGAGCAAATTGTGCTACCGATCTAATTGAGACTTTGTTTAATAATCTTGAATAAGTTGGTTTAGTAGCAATTCTAGATGAATGAATAGATAATCTGGCAGTCGATCTTAACATGAGTGTGGATGGTTGAAGAAAAAATTGTTTTTGATAGCAAAAATAACTTTTGAATAGTGTGGAGTTGAAACTTTTTTTTCTATTATATTGTAAGCGAGAAAAGAAAAAAAAAAAAAAGAAAACTGGGCAACGGTAAGCGAGATGTTTTAAATGTTAATATTTAATCTATCTGTTATATCATTTAGTTTATCATTGATTATATCGACATTTTTATTATGATTACCTTCATATTTATCTAGATTATCATTCAAGTTAATTATTGTTTGATCCCATTTATTCAAATCATTTTTGATATTACTTATTAATTCATCGATATTATTTGATAAATTTATATTATGTTCCATATTATTATACATGTGATTTAGAGATTTTAATCTCGACGTAATCATCGACACATTTTTCTTTGATATTTCTAATACCGATATATTCTTATAAATTTCATCGATTTTTCTATCGTCATTATTCCTAATTTCATCATCATTTATATTGAATATTTTTTTATTAATTTGTAATTTCTCCATATTTGTTGTCATTGATTGGATTTCATCTTTTATTATATCAAAATTGAATTCTGGATTATCTATAATTGAAATTTTTCTATTTAAATCATTGATTTGTAATTGAATGGATTCAACATTATCGTTTCCTATTATAGATTCGAGTTTATTGATTTTATCTTCTAATTCAATAATAGTTTTCAAATCTCGTGATGATGGTTGAAGAGGTGGATCCAATTCAATTTCATCTCTTGTCAATGTCGGATGTTTTTCATGATTCTTGGCTTTATCTTTTAATTGATTTAATAATTCTGATAATTGAGTCACTTTATTTGAATGCTCATTATGTTGATTGATATCTTCTAATTCTCGTTCTATTCTAATTAATTTGTCATCTATTGTCTCTTCGATTTCATTAATGTAATATCCTTTTGAGTTTACAATATTACCCAGAAAATCAAATGTATCATTCACAATATCAATGTTTGAGAATCTCGACTTACTTTCATCGATGTTTATGTTTTCATTGTATTCTATGTCATTCTTAATGGGGTGTATATCTTCTTCTATATCAGATGATTCGAATATTTCTTGTCCATTTGGATCAATATCCATGATTGATAAATAATTTCAATTTTTTTTTTGTCGGTGCTACCAAATGCGCACGATTAACTGTAATTGGAGGTCCTATAGGCCAATCTCTATAGTCTTTTAGCGACCTTTGTATAAAGACGGTTTATAAGTTATAATATGAAATCAATAAGTGATTAATATTAAGTAGTTAAAAAGTATATATATATATATTGAGTTTTTTTGCTAATTAAGTTATTTCTAACTATTTATATACCAATTATAGTACTGTGTACAGTACCAAAATATATAATTAAAATTCACACAATAACATAACAAGGTAACTAAAAACAAAATGTTGTTTGAATGAAAAATAGATAGTCATTGTAATATGCCTGCGGTCCGATATATTACAGTCATTTATTAATTTACTCATTGTGATTTTCATCAAAATTTAGGCAAAAATTTTATTAACAAATATAGAGGCAATATTTAAACACGTAATTATTGTAAATGGGTCTAGTAGTATTCATTATGGATTTCAAAGTTGATAATAAAAATATTTTGAATAAGGAATGTAGTTGAAAGTTTTTTCTTTACAATTTTTATACTTATTTTGTCACTATTTGTACTACATCTTCATCATGTACCGAGTGGTTCAACCCACATTTTTGCGGTGAATGTTTTGCACTTGAGCCCCATACCAATGCATATTTGAATTGATTTTTCATATCTCTATGTATGGAATCACAAACTTGTAAAATTGTACTTTGATTTCTAACAACCATTGGATCGTCGAAATTTGGTTGTATACCTCTTCTTTTAGTATATAATCTTAATAAATTCAATTGTCTCCATATTTCTTCCTTTAAATCGTCAATACCCAAATCCAACTCACATGATATTACCACGGTGTTGGGTTCTCTTGCCAATCTATCGCATTCTTCTAATGAAACAGCGTCGATTTTATTATAAACGTACAAACATTTGATATATGAAATATGTTGATCGTTTATGACATCAATGAAGTCATCAATTGTAACATTTTCATCTCTAATTAACACATCTGCATTATGAATTTTATAATCTTTTAATAATGCAGATACGATTTTTTCATCGAGATGTTTTGGTGGTGTTATTGCATTCATCTTGACTCCGCCGGTTTTTTTAACTTTTATACTTATATCCGGTTTGGTTTTGTTTAATCTGATACCCATTGATTCCAATTCATATTCCAATATTGATCTTTGATCTTCGGATTTTGTAGCGTCCAACACCATTAATATCAAGTCTGAGGTCCTTGAAACTGCAATCACTTGTCTACCTCTACCTTTACCTTGGGACGCGGCTTTTATAATCCCTGGTAAATCGACAATTTGAACCTCAGCTCCATGATATTGCAAAATCCCACCTACTGAAGTTAAAGTTGTGAATTCATAACTTGCGGCTTCTGATTTTGTGTTGGTTACTTTTGATAAAAACGATGATTTACCAACGGAGGGGAACCCAATTAATGAAACTCGAGCATCACCAGCTTTTGCAACTTCAAACCCTTGTCCCCCACCACCACCGCCTTGACCAGGTTGTGGCTCTAATAATTCTCTTCTATATCTTGCTAATTTCCCTTTTAATAACCCAATATGATATTCAGTGGCTTTATTCTTTTGAGTCCTTGTCAATTCATCTTGAATTTGAGCAATCTTTTCTAGTATACCCATTTGATTATAAATTATTTCTTCTTCTCAAGCAAAAAAAAAAAAAAAAAAATAACTAAAAATAAAAAAAAACAAGATCAAATTATTAATTTTTCATCCATCTCATCTGCTACCAAAAGAGATATTTTGACATTTTTTTCAATCAATGGCCAAACAAGGTAAAACGAAATCAAAATCGCTAAGACATAATAAGGGGACTTCGATAGAAGTTGCTGAAACTATGGGAGCTAATTCAACGGCGAAAATTAAAAAGAAAATAAGAGATATAAACCGATTATTAAATAAAAATCAACAGAATTTACCTGCAAATAAAAAAATTGAATATGATAGAGCTTTAAAAGCTTTGAATATTGAATTACAAAACACTCAAATGAAATTAAAAGCTCAAAAGATTTCAAAAAAATATCATATGGTTCGATTTTTTGAAAAAAAAAAGGCTATTCGAAATTTAAAAAAATTAAATAATGAATTAAATCAATTAAATGAATCTAATGCTGATAAAAAATTATTGAAAAAATGTAGGAAAAAGATTAGACATGCTGAAATTGATTTATGTTATGTTTTTTTATTTCCAAAAACTGAAAAATATATATCTTTATTTCCAAATATAAAAGAAGAAGATAAAAAAGATCCAAATGCTGAAATTGGTTGGAAAAAAACCGAAAAACAAAGAATGGAATTTAAAAAGCAAGTGGAAAAAATATATCAAGATGGTAGATTACCGTTCAACATACAAGATGTATTGGTTGGGAAAACAATCAAAATAAATAATGATGAAAAGGCAGTAATAACTGAAGAAATAGATGCTCCAGAAGAAAAAGTTGAAAATGAACAAGATGATGAATTTTTTGAATAAATGAAATTTAAAGTAATAACATTATTTTTTGGGAATACTTAATATCTAATCCATCATTGATACAATCGACGCTAACTTCTTTACCAAATAGATCTTCAGGTATATCTAATTCACATTTAATAATTCCCTTTTTACCTTGTAATAATTTAGGACTGGCTCTTTTAAGTAATAATAATTCACTACCATCATGAATAATGATAAACCATGATTCACGTTGAGCTTTTGGAAAATAAGGTGTAAAAATCTTGAATTCATTATTTAAAGGATAATTATCATGAGAAACTATTATATTCAATACATTTTGTTCCTCCTCCTCTTGTTGTAATTGGAATTTACCAACAGGTAAATGAGATGCTATTTTAACAAATTGTTTAATTTGATTTTTTTCATTAACCCCGATTTTTTCAGCAAAATTATATAATTTCCCAACATTCATTTGTCCCAATTGATTTAAAGTGATTGAAAATGATTTTTCTGGTTTTATTGTTAATCCCGGTAATGCACTTATAGGATCATCATCATACCAATATCGTTGTTTTATACATTGCATCAACAAAATAAATGTATTTACAACTTTATAATAACCCATTTCTGCTGATGCGTCAATGTATGCTTGTAATATACGCAACGCTTGATCCAACACCGATATAGTATCTTGAGCATAATCAGCAATTGGTAATTCAATTCTACTTATAAAGGCTTGGATTAATAAAAATGCTTTAACGTGAGGATCCCAAATAAATTCACAATTCATATCTTCAGCTTGATATCTTAAAGCTTGTGACATTTCCATATTTATCAATTCTTCACCGTGTCTAGTTGCCAATTCATTATATTCACTAGCTTGACAAAGTAACACAAGACAATCTTTGAAATCTGAATCTTGTTTTATATTCTTAACAAAATTCCTCATTGTTAAATGTGAAAGATAATAATATGATGAAATGTGTAAAAATGGAGTTGCTTGTAATTTATTATCGGAACCACTAACATGAACACACTGTGACTCGATCAAGTTATCAATAGTTGAGTCAATTAATCCACCCAAATATAATGATATACCATATTGTGAAATATCTTCAATACCATAATAAGTTGGATTATTATGAGCTCTTCTATATAAAAAAGTCCAAGTTAAAAAATCCATAGCATCTTGTTTTGTTTTAATTGTACCTGTTGAAATCTCAGCACCAATATGATTATCTAAAACTTTATGTAATGAGGATTCAACTGGGAATCCTAGATTTAAAAAATGTTTATAAAATATTTTCTTTGATTCTTTGGTATATACAATTGCAATACCACTTGTATCAAAAGCGGGACGTCCTGCTCTACCCATCATTTGTAAAATATCAGTTAAATCCATGTCTCTATAAGCTTCAATTTTCGCATCGAAAAATTGCGTACCTTTTATAATCACCAAATGGGCAGGTAAATTAACCCCCCAAGCTAAAGTTGAAGTTGCAATTAAAATTTGAATTTTACCACTTTCAAACAATTTATGAGAAATTTGTCGATCATTTTCAATTAATCCAGCATGATGTAATCCCATTCCAAATTGTAAAGATAATTTAAGTGTATCATCTTTAACATTTTCTAAAATTTCTTGTAATTCATAATCATCCATTCTTAAAAATCTTCTAGGGTTTGATTCCATACCACATAAATGTATTAAATCTAATGCAGTTAATCTAGTTTGTCTTCTTGAAGCTACAAAGATTAAAACAGGTTTATCTGGCGAATGTTGTTTAATTGCCATAAATGCTGGTTTATTCATTGTTTTCATCAATGGACAAAATGCAAGATTATCAGGAAATCCATCGATATACATTTGTAAAGGAACTGGACGTACTGATTGTGGAAAATTAAATAATCCTTCTTTAACACCTAACCAACTTGCCATATCAAAAGCATTTGAAACTGCAGTTGACATTCCTAATAATCTAATTGGTTTCTCGGTTTGACTCGATATATAATTCATACGACTAACAATCATTTCTAAAATTGGTCCACGATCACTAGCTAATAAATGAATTTCATCCATAATTACTAAAGAAACTTGTTGAACAAATTTTCTTGTTTGCCAATTACGAGAAATACCATCGAATTTCTCTGGTGTTGTAATTATAATATCTGCCTCTTTAACTTCATTTGTCGAAGGTAATGAATCACCAGTTAATTCGACTAATTTGTGTTTTGTATTTGAACAAATTCTTTCTCTCCAATCATCAACTCTTTCTCTAACCAATGCCTTCATTGGTGCTATATACACCACTTTTGATGATGGAAATTCATTAAACGCATGCCATATGGCTAATTCAGCAACTACTGTTTTACCAGAACCGGTCGGAGAACCAACAAATACACTTGAATTCGAATTATATAATGTATGGAATATCATTGTTTGCATTGGATTAAAATATTTAAATTGATAAATTTTTTCAATATCTCGATTATGTAAAGCTGAAATTGGTAATGGTTGTAATTTAAGTAACTCTGTTTTTATAGTTTCATTCGAAGGTTTGATTAAATGTTGAAATGATACTGCATGCACATTTTCTGAACCAATCCATAAATCAGAAACTAATTTAACTATAACCTGTGGTGGCAATGGATCGGATAATGGAATCATAAAATCTAATTCATGTGGATGATTATTCAATTGTCTTTTATTCAATATAAATCTTTCAACGTGTAAAATTTCACATTTATTAGATTCTTCAACTGTGAGCCAAAAAATTTGTGCATTTCCATGATATCTTTCATCCCATATAAAATCAGGTTTTAAATCAACATGAATTCTCATTACATTTGTCGTTATTGGAAATATTTCCAGGAAAATTTCTACATATGGGAATTTACCAACTAATTTATACAATACAGAACCCATCAGTTTATTATGAACTAAATCACCCAATTCACCAGGTTCCATATCTCTTAACATTTCAATCGAAGGATTCTTTGCTTTAATATTTCTCAATATTGGCTCGGTTAAATCAAATTGACACATTGGATGTTCAAATGACCATATTCTCTTATCTATAGATTTACAAAGTGATAACATTATACTCATTAATTTCCCCCATTTTCTATTCATTGCAATCAAAAATAATGCACGACATATTCTTGCTGAATTTTGGGCAACATAATTTGAATCTGATATTAATGCTGATTCTTTAATTGTGGCTTGTGAAATAAATGCTTGAAGAAGAATGTTTGTTTTACCTTGTGATGAATCAATATCACCTCCAACTTGACAAGGTGAATCATCTTCCAATAATTGTTTCAATTCTTTACTTTCTTCTTCTCTAAATTTAATTCCATCAAATTCACTACTCATACTTATCATTGATAAAATATCAGCCTCGGTAGCTAATGGATTAATCATTTGATTGAAAATTTCAATTGAATTACTCAATAAATAAAAATCGGATGCAATTCTACCTAAATCTTTGGGTGAGAATGAACCAGTCTCTTCATCAAATATAATCATTTGTAATTTATGTAATCTTTTCCCACATGATACGATCAATTCTCTTCGTTTTTCCATTAATACCGGATCTTCTTGCACTTCTTGCCATGACATTCCATAAGCAAAAGGATTCTTCTTCATTCTTGTAATCATATATGTATAACCTAACCATTGTACACCTTCATCAACATTTGTAACCGAACCTAAAGAAATTTCAGCATTTAAATTATCAATTAATTTATCTTTTAATTTAGATTCAATTGGATGTTGTTGTGTTAATAAACTTATATAATGATCCATTTTATCACTGGTTGTACATAATATACCAGTACCAAATTTTTCATATTGTGGTCTACCAGCACGTCCAAAAATTTGTATAACATCGGATATTCCCAAATCACAAAATCCACCAGCTTTTGAATCATAAACTTGAGTACCTTTTATAATAACAACGGCAGCTGGTAAATTCACACCCCAAGCTAATGTCGAAGTACAACATAAAACTTTGATTGCACCACTTTCAAACATTTTTTCGGTTAAATTTCGATCACTTCTTAACATACCAGCATGATGAGTGCCAAACCCATTTGGAAATAATTCTTTTAATTCTTTTGATCGATTATTTTTCATAACTTCTCTTTTGAACTTTTCAAAAGATTCATTTTCTGAACAATCAAACAATCCAAGTTCATTATGATCTTGTGCCATTGATATAAATGATTTTGCAGTATTTACTGTTTCTTTTCTTGAATGAACAAATATCATCACTTGTAAATCTTGATTAATATATTCAATTAATTTCTCATAAGCTGTTTTATCTAAATTTTGTCTGGCTAATTTTGAACCTGATTTACCTCGTACACCTAAAACTTGTTGTTGTAAAGGTACTGGTCTGAATGATTGATCAAAATAAAACATTCCTACATTTCTATTGACACCTAGAAAATCAGCAACATCCATGTAATTAGGTAATGTAGCTGATAATCCAACAACCCTAATCATCAGTTGTGTACTTTCAACTTGTCTTAAAGTACGTGCAACCAATGTTTCTATAACTGAACCTCTATCTTCATGTAATAAATGAACTTCATCAATTATGAGTAATTTCACCTTTGTTACTAATTCACTATCTCCGTTTGATTTTCTAGTGACAACATCCCATTTTTCTGGCGTAGTTACTATAATTTGGGTATTGATGATTTCTTGTCGTGTTAATTGCATATCACCGGTTAATTCTCTAACTGATATACCTAGCCATTGTAATTTTTTTGAATATTTTTCAACAATTTCACTAGCTAATGCTTTTAATGGTGCAACGTAAATTATTTTAAACTCATCGTAATCTATATCTACAGTAATCTCCTCACCTAAAGTTTCAGTTATAAATTGATTTATCGTATGTAAAATGGTTAATAATGCAACATCGGTTTTACCAGCACCCGTAGGAGCACAAACTAACATATTTTCATTGGTATTGTAAGCTATTGGATATATCAAACTTTGCATTTGATTAAGAAATGTATAATTTTTAAATGTACCTTTACATAAGAAATCCAAATCTTTTATTTTAACAAGTTGTTTTTTATTTATCCATTTATTTGATGATTCTTCTGGATATGGTATTATCAATTCTTCAAATGTTGGATATGACGTTCTGGTAGTACCCTTGGGCAATGCCAATTTCTTACCCACAATATTTGCAACTTCAGTTTTATAAACATGCGGATATTGTTGATTTAGAGACTTTGGAGCCAATTTTTCATTCCTGGCTCTTTCTCGATTATTTATAATTTGTTGTGCACGATCTTCAGCTGATAATAATTGAATCTTTTGTTTAAAAATTTGTTTATTTTGAATAATTTTAGAAATTAATTCAAATTTATCAAATCCTAAAATATCAAATAATGAACTTTGTAGTTGTTCGTCGCTTGTATTATCAAAAATTAATGATTTGATCATGGGGAAAGTTGTAGAATTTATTAAATTACATTCAGATTCAATATCTAGTAAGATATCTTCATCTTCCTCTTGGTTATTTTTCGTATCAATTGTATCTAATATGTCTATATCCACATTATTGAACTTATTTAAGATGTTTTCAATCGGTGTTGTAATCTTTGCATTTTCCAAATCTATAGTTGGTATCTTTGAGGAATTATTTAATTTAAATTGATTCAATGCTTCTATCATTGGTTGCATTGCTTGCATGTATGACTTTGTCGAGGATACAGTGTATGAAGCCATTCTTTCTATTAATTTGTAAATAAATATTTGATCTATAATAAAAAAAAAAAGTTAGAAAAAAAGATGAAACTGGAAATAATAATATATTAAAAATGAAACTGGAAATATATAAACAAACAGAAAAATAAAGAGCAAGATAAAAGCAGCCAAGTCTGATCCAAGTGCTATAAACAAGAAACTTGAAAAGACATTGCAAAATTATATTTTTGATAGTTAATTTTCCATACAAAATGGTTGTTAAATCTCACGTACTATGATCATGAAGATTCTCACAATTATAATCAAAGGTTACTTTTTGCCATATTATCCAAAATAAGCTTCAGATATACCATGTGCGTCAGGTTTATCCTATATAGTTATCATTTACGAATTTTATATTAATAGAGTTATATCGATTTTTTTTTTTTCGAAATTCAATATACATTACTTTTATAATCTATATAGGCTACCTAAGGCGTGTGGTAGCGAAACCATTAATGAAAGTTGGATGGAAAAAGAGGCAAGTAAAAACCTTACTTGTCACAAAACCATCACCGAAATAATAAATTTGTTGGAACCGAAATGAAACTCTTGGAGGTTAGAAGTGCTTTTTA